>VYZW01010930.1:62935-120633 GCA_013401315.1 Balaeniceps rex | reverse complement strand
CAGAGCCCCGGCGCCGGGCTGGCCCCGCCCCCGGGTTTCGCTGCCGCTGCTGCCGGCGGCGCGACGGGGCGCGACGGGGCGCGACCGGCCCCGCCGGCGGCGGAATCGCGGGGCTGGCCTGCGCCCCGACCTGGCGTGAAGCAGCGGAGGGGAAAAGCATCACCCGCGGGGGGCGGCCGAGGCCGGGCCCCGCCGCCGGCGCGGCAGCACGGCTGGTGGTCGCCTCTTACTTATTTACGCGGCACAAAGGGGACAGAGGCGACGGGAAGAGCTGCTGGGGGCTCCCCCGGGCCGCATCCAGCGGGGAATCTGCATCGGGATGGAGGGAGGGAGCGAACAGCACCGCCCAGCTCAGCCCAGCCCGCCGGCCGCGGGCGGGGCAGCGCGAAGTTCCCCATAAGCCCAGGAACTGGGGCGGGGGGGAGCGAGCAAGCGAAAATCCTCGGCAGATGCTGCCTGTTAGAAATTTCAGTTTGTGCCTGAGCCGCTTCTGGAGCAGCAAAGGATGGAGCTCGCCCTTGCACACAGGCGGCTTCCCCTTTTTCATCGGGGATCTTAGGCTCAAGAGATCATCTGTGAATCTGGTAACATTAAAATCCTCTAATGACTGCACCCCGCAGTGAGCGAGAGCTCAGCGCTCTGTTGGAAGACACACTCTTGTTTCAGATACTATTTTTTTTCTGGTTGTGCAGGGGATTTACTTGAAACCTCAGAAAGCGCCCCCGATCCCGGGAGTTGACAGTGCGGTTCGAATCACTCTGACCAGTGCTTTGCCCAAACACACACACCTCTCGGCTACTGATTTCCTTAGCAAGAAAAGCCTTTAGAATGTGAATAATTAATTTTGTGACTCAATTCAAAGAGGTGTGGTGAATGCCAACAGCAGCGTTGTTTCACATTTAAATAGCAATGTGGTTTTTTAGTAGCATCCTACAGGAAAAAAAGTAAACAAAAGCACCGTGTTCCTGGTATGAAACTTGATTTATTTTCACTAGGATACCCATTAAAGGATTTGATCAGGAACTGAGGACAAGATAAAACTAATCTGATCAAAGAATAAATGAGGTTCAACATGCCAGAAATGTGTACTTCTTCCTGTGTGCGCCCACTGGAAATTTTTCTGTCCTTTTTTTACTTTTGGAGCCCCGCCCCTCATCTTAAATGCTTTGCATCCGGGGGAAGAATATGTATTTTTCTAGGCAAGGCTTTGGAGGAGCTGCTCCTCGTGCTTTGCTCCCAGTTGTTAGTAGCATGGAAGCTACCAGCACTCACAGCGTTCAGGTGTCTCAAGTGAGCACTGCCAGACCCAAAACTCACTGCATTCGGGAGGTTTTGCGCCCTGAAGAGCAACGGCCTTATAGATAAATGTAATGTAAACTGTTCCCTCCAGCTGTTCTGTATGGTAAGTCCTGGGCGGGCAAGGAGATCACAGATGTAAGTAGCCTGCTCGCTGTTGAGTTGGACCGTTCTGATTGCAGCCACGAGTTACAAACACCACAGCATCAAGTACGAGCCTTGAAATTTTCGGCAATGGCCAATAAGCTCAAGTTGCTCATATGAAAGACTCCTAACAAAAACCAGGCAGGCAAACTCTGGGAGCATCCATGAACTTTTAAAAGCTACTTTCATGCTGAGCTACTTACCGTCTCTGCTTTAAACTGGAAAGAAGGGCTAATCTGCAACTGACTGTCCAATAATGTATTTGACAGGAGCGCAGTTTTCATTTTCCAGGTTTAAACTGTATGGTAACAACTTTTAAAAAACAAAAACAGGCTGGCAATGTTTAAGACAACATGGACAGAGCAAGTTTTGCACATGACGAAAGGTCGTTTGAACGAGCTACATTATCATTTGATATTTGTTAATAAATACTACTTTTTGGACTGTTAAGAGGCATAATAACGTATTTCATAATATTCAACGTTCTTCCAAAAGACAGTCTTCTGCAATATTACCAGTGTCTTCTGCAACACACTACTAACGCACTGGTAACTTAGTTTGCCATTGATCATAAGGATTTTAGGTAAGCACTGTCATCATGTATACAAAATTTCTTTTTCTAATCTACTTCTACACTGCTTGATATGTCAAGGATTTAGAGTAATTAATTTCAAGTAAACCAGTATTATCCCATATTCCTAATAAATCTGTATAAAGCTGCAGGCATTCTGCAAGTACTAATTCAAAACCAAAAAAGAAAATCCTACTTCATGACTGTCTGTTACAGTGAAGAAGGTGTAGTGGCGGGACACAAGAATTAAATGCTTAATTAAAAACACAGTGTATAGCACTTCCTAAAAAGCTAAGCATTTGCTCTGTGTGAAGGAGAGAACTTTTGGATGAACAGATTGCAATGAAAACATTAGCATGCAGTATTTTCTAGGATGTGACTAATCTCAGACCTGTCTTAAATTTACTGTGAGGTTCTTATGTTTTTTCAAAGGGCCAAGTATACAGCCATATTCTCCACTTGTGTTTTCAGCAGCGAAGTGTGTTTCAGTTTCTCCCTGTGTTTCTCCTTGTCTGTTGCTTAAGACTACTATACAGGCATGTCGTTGTTCATCCTGCAATGTGGCGTTATACTTCATATGGAAGAATGAAATACAATGGTATTTTTCCTTATTTTTCCATTTATCCATTATTGTTGTCAACCTGATAATGAAACTGTGTTTAAACTAATAAATTGAGAGCAAATTTGCTTCCCAGTTGTTATATCCTCCTGCATCAATCTATTTCATAGATGTGAACAAAAATCAGGACATTCTTCCTACAGCCCTATAAATATCCATTCTAAGACTCAGGGATTTAATTTTTCTGGTATCCCAAAGAAGAGGAGCCCAATTTGCTTATTTGGATTCAATATATGGGTTCTGATATATTCTTTTTAACAGCAGAAATGTGTGAAAAAACATGAGAACATTAATACAGCTATGAAAATATTTTCTTTGCCATTTAATCTTACTAGAAAGATCATTCTCTGCTGATACAGACAAAATGAGATCTGCAGACCTCTATACAGAAAATTACTGAGGGTGTCCAGTAGACTAGAGAACAGTCTAACTGTTGTTTGCCTACCATAATTCATGCATTTAATGCACTAAATTTCAGGACATCAGCTTTTTGGTTTTTTTACAATTTCAGTTGAAAATTTAAATCAGAACTTTAACCTAAAAAGATGAAATGAAAGACTGCAATACAAGATTTCTGTTTTATGAAGTGGAATTGAGAGGGGCGAGTAACAGTGTTGAATTATTTATTCTGCCGAAAATTTTTCATGGATAAGGAATTACAAAATCCTAGATGGCTAGACAGCTTAAGCGAAACTTCGGGGTCAGATGCTAATTCCTGAAACGTCAGCATGTTTATTCTTGGAGATTGCTCCCAGAGGGAAAAACGGCATGTAAGACCAGCAAAACCTGAATAGCAAAAGTCTCAGAGAACAAGATGACCATTATGAATATGCAAGCAGGTGCAGCAGATCTATTTGGTATATCATCTAAAATCCCTTCAAGCTGTTTTCTTCTTAGGTGTGCCAAAACACAAAACCAAAACCTGGTAGGTTTTGTGCATCTATGCTTCATAATTCACAGGTGCTAAGGAACACAACCTCTGTCGATGCAACTGCCTGAGTCTTAGAAACAGAACTAAGAACAGGAAGGGCTTCATAGTCATTTCTTGGGAATGAGATAATGACACAATTTCCAGGAAAATGCTGGAAAATTTGAATCACGGTACCAGTTACCCTTAAGAAATGACAATTTGTGCTCGATGTCCTGTATACTTCTCTGGCAGAAAACAGAAGAAAGTGAAAAGTTATGTTACATTTGAGTAGGTCTGCATGCCCATCCTAGGTCTGGATGAACTTGGATCCACAGGCGTTTTTAGTTTAGCATTAAATGCCAGCACCAGTTTCCAGCTCGTTTTGCTCTCTGGAACTTTCAGGGATCGCTTGGCCCTTAAAATCTCAAACAAGGTCATATCTGATGAATATGAACATAATCATATGCAGTACACTGTTGTCCATGAGAAGACCCTTTTTCTTGACTCTAGGGAGGATTTTCCTATTGGATGCTCAAGTTGTGTGGAAGACATCCCTCCAGGCTGCTTTGGCTTCTTGAATATTGGTGGGTGTTGCTAGCTTCAGGCAGCAAACTTCGTCATCCTTACTAGGGTTTTCGAGAGACACGGGTGGTCTTTTAAGGGTCCAGCTCTGTTTCACAATCTCAGTGATGCTCTGTGCTCTTTCAGTGACTGCAAGACTTGCCAGTCTATTCAGGGCTATTTTTTTTCTGTCAGCCCAAAGAATCTTCCATATGGCTTCACTCGAGGTTATCACTCTGCTCTCGTCCAATGCCTCTATCAGCACTCTTCTACAAAGGGCAGAAGAGGGTATGGAAAATGCTTAATGTTCTCTGGTCTTCAGGATGCCGACTTCAGTCCTTGGGCAGCACCTGTGGAAGGGTCTTTCTTCTGCAGGACTGCTTTGCTGTCATTTATAAGTTTCTGACCTAAGTAGGAAGATGCTACCTATGTTCAAATGCACTTATATAATAATAGATGCCAGACTATACCTCTGGCTCCCTCAAATGTGGCCTATTCCATCTGTTTCTCCTGATTTTATCACAAAGGTCATGGCTATACTGTGTTTGCAAAATACAGCCCAACACTATTAGGAAAACTTGTCAGCCTACCTGATCCTAATCTCAAAGGTCATACGTGTAGATGAAGGTAGGTAATAACCATTGTAGTCTTTTACATCCACAAACAGAATTGTGTAAGATCCTTTCAGAGTGTCCAGAGATGGTCAATCTCTGGTTTTAAAGCAGCAATGAAAGCTGTAATCATTACCTATTGTAGGATCAAACCAGCATTATGCAGATCAGTTCTTCACTACCATAAGCTATACCAGTGAATTGTTCTCTGTGAGTGTCGTAATAAGAGTAATCTGTCTTAAGATTTCACCTGCTTCCATTAATGACAGAAAATTTCTCATGTTCATATTTAGAATCCAGTTTTAAACACATCATCATCTGCCACATCCTACCAGAAGTGAAGTCCTTATTTTAGGTTTTGTCTGGGTAGATTATCAAGCAGCCTATGACCTTGTGGCACAGATGACTGATGGTGGGAAGAGCCATGAGTCTAAGTGAAAAAGGCCAGTATACAGTTTTTGCTTGACAACTGAACACATTCTTGTACTCATTTGCTAATATTCTAAATAGGGCTAGTGAGGTATGGTGGTCTGATGAACTTAGGACTTGTTTATGAGAAAAAGGAGACAAGTTAGAAAATTAACTGTTAAATGATTTTGCAAGGCTTTTTTTTTTTTTAACTACCTTTATTTTCCATCTACTTTTTGTTTTTAAGGGTTTTCAAATTCTGTGCCAGCTTGTTCAGTCCAGAAGCTTCAGGAGCATAGAATAATACGCAGTAGGTAATTACCTCTGTTACTGCCTCAGCCTCTGAAAAGACCACTGCATCACCAGAAGCTAAAAAAGTCCTCATCCAGAAGTGTGAACTAGTTTCACTTCCTTTCACCTCCCCTTGCAAATACATGGCAGAGCATGTGGAAAGCCACTATTTGTAGTACATGCTATGCTTTATATTCCTACGGTATCTGCAATGTAAGCTGACCATTCTCAAGATGACAGTAAACCAAAAGTTGTTCACAAATTACATTGTCCAAATAGAGGATTCACTTTTGAGCAACTCATCTGCAAAATCTGCTACTTTTTGTAATAAGAGCCATTAATGACTCTTCACAAATAACCTTAATTGATTAATACAGGATGTATCAGGACCTGGACACCAAGTTTGAGAAGCTGTTTTCAGAGGCGAAACAGAGTAATTCCCTGCCAGAGGAGCAGTTGCTGCTAAGAAATCCTATTCCAGTAGCATTTAGAAGATAAAAGTTTCATGTTCTAAAGTACTCAAAGCAGTGGAAAAACTCTATGATCTATAATGAAGTCCTCCAAATTGACAAAAATGTTAGATTGCACTTTGCAGCATTATACACGAAGTCCCAAGACTAATTAGTTTCTCTTTCTTATACAATTGCATTTTCAGAAATTGTTCTTGATGTCACAGCTGGCCTTGGGACTATTTACATATTTTTTCCATGCATTTGGGCTATCATTCATGTTCAGAGATTTGCACACAAATACCAAAGGAAATTATCACAATCTGAGCAGTTTTGACTCCTGAGGCTTATTTTAATTATAATAGGGGTAGCAAAACAATTCCAAGGATTGACTTTTTTTCTCCTTAACGGTGGGATCAGCAATGGTCATATTCAGAACTTTTTAACTTTTGGTTCTTCCTCTTCTTGTTTAGCTCTTTTAAAACCTCCTTTATATGCTTTTTATGGTATTAATTCATAGTTTATATGGCAGTTTGTTAATATTTTCAAGATATATTTTAATTGACCTGAAGCTGTCAAGCATTCTTTGCAGGATGATGGTGTGAAAATTATGTTCTGTGAGTTATTTTCCTGCAGGAACATCTAGCATAGAATCTGGAGGAACACAGGAAGAAAACCTATTTTCTGCCCTCTCATACCAAGAAAAAAAAAGGATAGGAAAGGTTGCCTTACTAACTTACCAGTTACCTTTCTGAAGTCAACCAGTTCTCTGTGAAGTAGATGGTTCATGAGAGCTTTTCAGATCTAAGCAATGGCTGTTCAGTGTAATTTCAATGAAAGAAATCTAGATCATAAATTTTTTCCCCTCTCCATAAATTCATCCTTTCCTATCAATGAGTATGATAAAATTTATATTAAGAATATCACTACTTCTAATGCCTAGATAATGGCACACTTTCCCTTCCTGCACCTTTTTTTTTAAGAGTCTTTCTCCTTCCCCTCCTATTACTTCTTTGTTTTTGTTTCTGTTGCTCTGTTGCTCTGATAACCTGTTTCTTTTCCATCGTCTTACTTTTTCTAGCCTCCTTGAAGAACGCATCACACCCTTTCAGGCTAACCCCCAGGGTATGATGCTTTTCACAAAGCACAACTCCTGATGACATCTGCACAGGCTACAACTGGATATTATAGCCTCCTTTTTCTTTCTAGCTGGAATCCTGCTCTCCTGCTGGCTCCAATCCCAAAGAACATCAGGGAGGTCCTCTTTGGCAAACAGAGAAAAACCCTGAGGCCTTACCACTATGCAGGCTCATTTTAAACCCTTTATAGATGAAAAAAAGTACCTACCCAATTTGAATTAAATTTAACAGTGCTTTATTTCATTTTTCAGTCTTAGAGGATAGGGAGCTTTTCTGAGCAAATTGAGAGAATAGAATATTGTATGTCTCTCAGTATCCCACAAGCTGTGCAATGACTATGTAATACTTGAAATCTCTTAGCAATTTAAGGCTTTGAAATTCAAATACTACTCACTTCTACAGAATCCTGAATTATAAAGTGTCCCAGTGTCACCCTGAGGTGGTCTGCTTTGCTGGGGCAGTTAACATCTAAACAGAGAAAATAACCTGAGCCGACCAACGAAACCCAGTCAGACTTTGTTTATATACAGAAGCGTGATCACTTCTAGAAATTTTTGTCTAAACTGAAGCTTAACTTCCCAGTGAGAGGCTTTGATGTCGCAGTGAAAAGCACAGAAGGTGAGAGGGTTATGTGTCACAGCCGGGAAGGATCGTTTAGACGGGAAGAGAGATTTATAAAGTTTTCATGAGTATCTGAAACAATCTTTCAAAATGTTTGAAATGTACAGGCGGCTGTCTGATAAGTTGCTTGTCTTACGATATGGGGGGGGAAAAAGGCAAAAAATGATTCTTACACTTGGGATTAGGCCACGGCACCAGGCAATGCATGGTATTCCAAGCAGGTTTCGCATCTGGTGTCAGCCTGGCTTTGTTTTTGTTTGCTGGTACTTACTGCTTTCAGTGATATCCTGATACCAACACAGGGAGATCCTAGACCTTAGTTAGGGCTCCTAATCAGCACAGTCACAGAAATTTTCAAACTTAAATGCCTAAACATGCTATCACCAAAATACATATGCAGGCGAGTAAGTAAAACTGGCATGTAAATCTCCATTTTAATCAGGATTATTTTATTACTATGCAAGTCAACCCACTTTAGATTTCTGAAAATGAGGGTGGTAACTCCACCCCGCTGCAGATGCGTTGAACAAGACAGAAAGTAAAGGCAGACATTCATGCGCCGGCAGGCACGGAGTAGCTCTGTTTCCTGGGAGCTACCCCACGTGATTTCAGGTGCGAGAAACCCAGGCTGCTTAGAACACATACCTGGCTGTAGCTTGGGATGGAACCTCTGGCCTGGCTGCTGCGGGCAGGGAGCTGGGCGGCTGCTGTTTCACCCAGGGCGAGGGTCTGGTTGCTGTGGTAGCTGGCCGAGTACTGGAAGGACCCTTCAGGTTTGGAATTGAGCTGGAGTGCGCTCTGGGAGAGGAGGCTGGGCCCTGCGGGGACAAGATTCGGGAGCAGTCAGAGAGTCTCAGTGAAAGAGCATACCTGTATTATCTCTTGAGTGAGCCTTGAAATTATCAGATGTATGTGGCTTCAGCTTTTCACAGCTTGGCTTTTCAGTAAAAAAAATCACATACATTAAATTCTTTCTTTACCGCTCAGTCGTTATTATTGTGTTCAAGCTACAGACCACATTGCTTTCTTTGCAAAAACGGTATGGTTTTGACCGGTGAAGAAATTCTAGGGCTAAATAAACCCAACCGTACTATTTGATAAAGAAGTTTTGGTTTTCAGCTCAGAATAGTTGATGAGTTTTCTTTTTTCCTACGGATAAGCCTTGTTTATTTCACTTAATTATATCCAGTCGTTCTGCATGGGAAATGCTAATTTGTCCCTCCCTGGGCCCCCAGCACATTAGATCTATTGATTACTGCCACTCTGTCCTGTACATAGGGTGATGTAATACTGTGGTGCCTGTAGGGATGGATGGCAGCCTTTAAAATATTAATAGCTCCTCTCATCATGTAGGACTCACCCTGATCTCAGTGAATCTTTGATCACTGTTTTGGCAGCCTATCTTACCTTCCCCATCACAGCACTGCGCGGCAGGAGAGCCAAGTGCAGGCAGCAAGCTTAAATTGGGGCTGCCAGACTGAAGGGCATGTCGGGAATGTGAACAGTGACACTTTCCACAGTTATTTAGTTGTTCCATGAGACTAAAACATGTTCTAATATTCATTAGCTTCACGTACAAGTGATCTAGCTTATCACGTACCCATAGTAAATTCCCCAATTTTTGCCCCGAGAGCATATATCAGACAGGGAAAGGTTCTTCCTACACTGCGGTGTCGCGTGTTTTAGACATGACCTCCCACAACTGCTTTTAATGGTGAACTCATTCTGTCTCCATACACGAAGAGCTACATTAAAGAATACCCACCTAATCCTTCCCTATGCCTCCACTGATTTTAGTCTGATCTTCCATAAACTAGCTTACTCTTCCATGGTGTCCGGGCCCAGCAAGTGAAATACAAGAGGAGAGAAAAGAAGCAGGTTATGCCTTGGCCATTGCATGAGTTACAAAGAAGTCTACTTTCAACCCAAGAGTTATCATCTATAGCATATCCAGCGGCTCCAGGGGGATGATAGGTTCATCTTCTGGTTAGCACTCACAAGCTCATGAGAGCATAGAAGGTGATGCAAACCTTAAGGGATGTGAAATGATTACGTTGATTTTGCTCCTACAGAACATGTCAAAAGTTCAGTTTTAAAAAGACTCACAATGGCAAAATTCCAATGAATTTTACCAGAAATAACTCCCAGTACGTTCCTGATACAATGGGCAAATTTTATGACCTTTAAGTCTTTGCTATGAGGATGTACAGCTGCTCCAAAAAGATTTCCGCTTAGAAAACGTGCAAACAACCCCACCCCCAAATTAACATGGAGAGTATCTTTTCCCCTAGCCTCATGGACAGTATTTTTTTCCCCTAGCTTGTTTCTCAGAAATGGCAGAACCAATATAACTGATATTTTCCAAAATCCAACCTGAACCTCTCATATTATAGACAAATCGTAGTAGGCTATGTAAAGTAGAATTGTTTGCATCTAAGTGTAGACTCGGATTATGACACTATTTTACATATCAACACAATTTATACTCCAGAGTCAATTGCATTCATCAGAACATTCCAGATATAGGACAAATTTAGAAATGGTCCTTGTATTTTCCTTACAAGTACAGAAGGAGGCAGGACTCCATGTATGCTGTGAGGTTATTAAAAATGTATCACATGCATAGGAGAGCTGAATTTAATCCTGCACGGGTGCTTATAAATCCAACATTTGGTAGCTTTCCATTCCCTGACTCTGCAAATAGGGTTTACTAACCATTTTCCATTTAACTGGTTTTGTTGCAAACTTTGTTCTTTAATGAAAGAAATATTTTCACAGATTTTTTTAAAGAGCATAAAGAGAATACAGGCTTAGTTTTAAAATATATCTGTAGTCTTTATTTTAATCTTTTGGATTTTGAATTTTCACTGAGAATTTGCCTGTGATCAAGTGACATGATTAAGTTCAGAAAATTCACAAAAGCATAACTTTCCCAGGAGGGGCAGAAGTTGCAGCAAGAAAGCAGTTTTTGTGCATGACAGTGTTTGTACTCATTCTGAAAGTAATTATGCTGTGACATTTCTAAAGCTTAAATAATGATTAAACTATCACATGCTATGAACTCAATATGTTTAAATTTTCATTGCATCTGGCTTTCAAGTGTTCCTTTCATAGTACTATGGTTCACTAGGGGATTTACATAGCCAGCTAGAATTACATACATGGGTTCCCTGCACCATTCAGCCTAAACACTTCCATGCACTTTAAGAAACTTATCCAAACCAAAATTTTTAGTAAAAAGTTTGGAGCACATGGGTTTAAGTTCACTAACTACTGTATAGAAGTTTTTATTTTGTACCTTAACAAGCAGTAATGAACAATTAAAACGTACATACATTTCAACAAAGTAATTACAAAGTCATTTGAGAGAGAGACAGACATAGAGGTATTTAAATTTTAAATAAGCCCACAGTTCTCAAGCAAACCTAGAATAGAGTTGTGGCTGCTCACCTGTAAATAACTAAGTCTAATCCAAGCGCACAAACTACAAGATACGTTTGAGATCGATCAGCGTGATCTTGAAAAAACAAGAGGCAGAGGCTGCAGAATGAGCCCCACCATGCGCAGCTGGGGCTACTCCTGTGCCCCTCACCTGTGAGGGATAGGGTGTTGCACTGGCAGTATTTCCTCATGGGCCACTGTTTTTCTTTCTGAATAACAATACAATGTGCAATGCTGCAATAAGGTGCAGTGTAGCTATTTAAAAACCAAACCAAGGAAGTGAGTGGTCTTAAATGATGAGATGATTATCGATTCAACGACATCACAGCAACAGTTGATTACGGGAAACCAAAGTGACACAAAGAATCCAGGTTACTATTATCATCCATGGCTGGGTCAAAAATGCAGAAAAAAATGAAATTCTGAAAACATTTGTCCTTTTGTTTTCAAGAGTGAGTGTTTGCATGCAGAAATACTTTATATGGCTGTTTCAGAACAGCAGAACACTAGGATACCTCTCAGTCCCTGCATGTACTGTTCTAGCTCTACCAGTGCTTGCTTAGGCAACGAAAAATTAGTTACAAGTATAGAACAAATACACATGAACTTCTAATTATTCTACTTCTTATGCAAGAAGTGACAGGATATTACAGACCAGCAAGTAAAAAAAAAAAAAAAAAGAAGAACGGTAATATAGCAATAAAATTCCACCAGTATAATTATTTTACCATATTTCTCTATTTAGGTCATCCCTTAGGTTTCATTTTTTTCAAACCACAGTTTGCAGCATACTTAAAACAAGATAAAAGTGTATTTTGCTTTTAAATAACATCCTGTTCCTCAGCATAAAAATTTATATTCACTTGTGCAACTGACTTCATACCTACATTTAATCAGAACAATCCAACTTATACATTGAAGAAAGGTCCAAAATGTCCATTTTGGTCAGAAACTGCCAAGGGCTAAGGCTACTATATTCAAATCCATTAAAATATGCTTGCCAATTTCAGTAGGAATCAAATCAGTTTTTAAGATATTCTAAGTGTATCAAAGTGGTGCATGCTAACAGAGAAAATGTACCAATTGAATGTACAGTATAAAATCAATTTTTAACAAATATGATGCTGGTAAAAGAGTAGCTATATTATTAGAAATGTTTAGCAGACCAACTACGTCAGCACCACTGCTCCAAATTTTAAAAGCATATTTCCTTCTGCTAGTCCTCCTGCGACGAGGGGATTCAACACTCCCTGGCATTGCCAAACTCCAAGAGTACAGCACGTAGCTTTCCTTTCCTCACTCACTTGGAAGCAAACCCCAAGAGAAGCTGGGTGCTCAGCTGCCCACCACAATCCACAGCCCTGGGTGGCGTGATGCCCAAATTAAGCAGAAAAAGGATTACATTAAAAAGAAAAAAGAAAAAAGCAAGAAATAAAGACCAAAGTGCGTCAGCACAGTACTGAATTTTGATTCAATGAATAGTCATTAATGCTGACTGCAGCTTCAGTGGGAGATTACAAAAAATAGGCATCAGCACCAACAGTAGTTGAAAAGCCAGGAAACTTCATTGGGAATCGCAGCTGGCAAGTCATGACATGTTTTCTTCCCTTCCCCCAGAGAGTAGGGCCTTGTCTGGTGACCACGCAATTAGCAGTGCTCACCTGAATCGTATCCCATAGCAGTCATTAGAAGAGTATCTCAGTAGGAACTTGGGCTCTGAGGAGCTTACCAGTGTCAGAAGTTAAGCAGTTTTCTAAGTGCTGAGAGTCTGGTCCAGTACCCTTACACTGATTAGAGATGGGGGGCAAAGGAGGACATCCTATTAAAAATTTTGCTATTTGTAATATTACTGGATCATGAGTGAGGTTTTAAAAACAAACACTAGATGTAAAGTCTGGTAAGATTTAAGTACAATCAGGATATGTATTTTTACCTACAGGACAGCAAGTTAAGGTAGTAGGAATCTGTAGATTAACTCCATGACAAACTCAGAGAACTTTATATTTTTTCTATCTTATACTGCTGGGTCACAAAGCTAAATAGCCAGATGAAATTGAGATTCTTGTAAAGGAGGAACTCACAAAAAGAAACCAAAGAAATTGTTCCCTGTGGGGATATCAATGACAGCCTATCCCTAGTGTACGCCAGTCAAACATCTGAAAACTTACTCCCATTTCCTAATCGTTAGACTGCAGTATCTCATGGAATACTTCACAAATTGTAGCTTCACAGTATGTAACAATTCAAGATGATGTTATAGCAATAGTATGGTCAATCTTCAAAACAAACAAACAAAAGACTGAATTATGAAACAGGACTAATATATTACATTACAGAGCAGAATTTATCTTGGAACAAGTATTCAATAATACATTATCTGCTAGTTGTTCAATTATAAAATAATTACCGTATAATGACAAGTTACATAAAGTACTATATTATTACAAGATAAGGGCATGATTAATTCAGTATTCTAAATCTATGCAATAATTACTTCTGAATTGACTAAAATAATTACACTACAAACTACAGAAACATATACGTAGTCAGCCCCCATGAGGTAACTGCATGCTTGTTACTTAGTTTTTCATGGGAAGTTCCCAACAAAAATATCATGCAAGCGAAAGGAGAAGGATTTTTTTTCCTCTCCTTAAGATTTAAAGTCAGTTGGCTTACCAGGGCACATTTCCTTCTTCAAGTAAGTAGTAAAGCAGAGCACTACTATTGTGTTATACATTTCCATTTGGTCAGTCATCTATTGCGATGCCAGTACTAATTGACAAAGGAAATAGACCAAAACGTGCTGGAACGAACATTTAATTAGCTCCCATACCAATTATAAACAACACTTCACTCACCTTCGATCAACTGACAGAAGTAGTAATGATAAATTATAGAGTAAGTGTAAATAAAGTGTTTTTAATTCATGTAATTAATCACTTCACACATTCTTCAACCTTCTTTGCTCATTTGGGTAACAGTTGAAAGAAAGCACTAACAAAACTCCTTTAATGTCCTTTAAACATTCATTTACAGAATTAATAGGTTGAGGTGCCTCACATCCCAGCAAGAGGAACCATCTCCTAATGTTAGTATATGCCTAATTAAGGGTTTCAAATACCAAAAAGTCATCACTTACTGTTTCTTCTGCCTCTCAGGTCATTTAGTTTGAGCGTGAAATATTGATTCTTACCCTACAACCTACTTTTTTTGTTAGCTCATTTAAGTGTGTGTGCTCATGGTAAGTAGTTGCTAACTGCTCCTAAAGCTGGGTTGTATTTGTTGCCCAGTTTTGCAAAGGAACAGATGATTAAAAAAGATGTAATAAAAGATCACGTCAGGTATCTGTAAAGTGGTCATTCAATTTCTGAGTGTTCAACTGTATTGTAATGCTGGGTGAATCCTGAAAGAACAATAAAATCAGGGATAGATCTTGATGGTAACCTGCCAGTGTCCTTCCACAGTATTTGACAGCAAAGAAGAAGGGATGATAGTTAAAGACAAGGTGGATGGACCTGTTCCTAGTGATACTAAATTCTTTGGCATCTCACTGGTATATCCTGTTTTCCAAGTCCTGCTCCCAGAATTAAGCTGCATATCTGGCTGGGACTGTGAGTAAACTTTCCCTCCAAATCGGAAGGGTAAGGTACATTTGTTTGTCTGTTTGTTTTAAACCCTGCCATTGCAGTATGGCCTATTTTTGAGGTCATCTGAAACACCCTTTGGAGAAACGTGCTCTTGCTGAGATGATTTAGGATGGTTTTGGAAAGCAGAGAAATTGAGTGAGGGGAAGGGAAGCCCTGCAAGTGCCTCAGGGGGTGGCAAGGAGCAGCCACCTTGCCACTTAACTACAGACCTCTCTCCCCTCTTCCCCATTTTCTAGTCACTGGGGAAGTTGCAAAAAGTGCAGGCGGAAGCAGTGGAGGCAGGGGGCAATCGTGGGTGAAAACCCTGGGAACTAGATGAGAAACCTTTGTGGCTATCATAAAAAGATGTTTTATTAATTACAGGCAGAAAAAGGAGAGATTAAACCAAGGCAAAACTTAAGATCTGAAGATGAAAACAAATCCTGTCAGCTACAACTGGTCAAACATTCTGCAGGGAAAGGACTTTCAAGCCAGCTGTTAGTCAGATCTCAAACAGAAGACAAGTAGCTATAAAGTAACAATAGTAATAAGCACTGGCCCCATTCTCTCTCCAAATCTAGAACTAGTACTAGAATAGTACTAGGAAAATATTTCAATATCTACCTTCTAGAAGATATTAAATATTAAGGATATCAGGACCCTTATATTACAAGAAAAAATGCCAAGGCTGCAATATAGCAAAGACATTCCATACCCTAGTAATGAAGAAAGTTGGAAAAAAAGGCGGGGGGGGGAGTAAATGCATACTTAAAATGAAGAAATAAATTAATACTTTATATGCTAAATCACAAGCAGCTCCCTTGTTATGAAACAAACACATCCCTTTAGATCAGAGGCAGCGATTCTTAAGTGAGTACACTGAAAACAAACTTGTTTTACAAAAAAGGAAAGTAATTTATATGCGATACAATGCTCTACCAGCATTAAGAGGGCTATGCTCTACCTACAAATACAGAAAAGGGCTTTAGTGTTGCTACAGAACCTATTCTTAGGTACTGGAAAATAGGATTTGGTGGGATGCATTCAGACATGTAGAATAAGTTCATTTTCATCCAAGAAGTCTATAAATGATACATATCTGGAGAAATGATGCAAAAACTAGGCTGATACCATTACATAAGGGAACAATACAAGGATATCCCTTCTAACTCTCTTTCTGACCTAATTACTATTGGAATGAAAGATGAAGAACACTTTATTTCAAGAGTAAGTGAACGTGGCAATAGAAAATAGTTTCATTAGATGCTGATTATCTTATGCTTTTTACACAAGATAAAAATTCTGCCATTATTGTGAGAGGAAAACAGAGGTGTTGGCTAGGATTTGAAATAATAAATCATTACTCCAAGGGGTAGCAAAGCACCACAAATGTCCACAACAAGTAGTAGAAAAATGTAAGACCTGAAGTCCGTGGAAAAAAATAAGGCCTGCATCCCACCCTGAGCGTAAATGGTTCTTTTTTGATTACTGAATTTTTTTTTTTTTTTGATGGTCATATTGAAATCCCAGAGTCAGGGCAGGGGGGATAGCACCAATGTCTGATTCAGAGAGGATGCCTGACACTAGCGGGTTTCCAACTACTGCATAACGCTAATGAAGTGCCTCCAAATAAGAGGAATTCCCATGCGATTAAACTAGGACTACAGAGTGGCAAATGTGATCTCCTCCTAGTGTTTGGTAGACTGTTTCAAAACTTTGGGTCTCACAAAATATTGCCCGGTGCTTAAAATTCGCTAACTCTGCACCTGTGAGGGACAGGAAGAAAACCAGAGAGAAATAAGTAGTTCTTCAATAGCTGAGCTTAGTAAGGAAGTACTTAACGGGGAAGAATTTCTTTAGGGATAGATAACTTTTATGGCAAAAATTTGTAGGCGATATATTATAAAGATAATAGAATTTCCAATGAGTTTACATAGAAGTCTTCTGGAAGTTAGGAAATGTGCTGGAAATATGAAATACTAGCAGACTTGTGGAACAAGGTAACATAGCAAAGCCTAAGCAATCCTGACATAATAGGGTAACTTCAGTGTTATTTACTCAGATAGTGTATGTTTCATTTTCTATACTGTACCACACATAGCATTACTCCATATGTTTGTATGAAATGTAATACAGACAGATCTTCTTTCATAAGCAATACTTGGTAATGTTTGATAGTAGGAAAAAATCTGGAGTTCCATTACTAATGAGAGAAATTACTGAAGATGCTAGAGAACAAGACCTAAACACATGCACTGAGCACAATAGGTTTATACATATTTAAGCTCAGAATACAGAAGTTGCCCTTGTGTTTGGGGTTTTTTTTAATAGAAAAAGCTATCCTAAATTTGGATTAAAAACAAGGATAACCTACTGCCGCAAATTTTTAAATGACCCCAAGATTAAACAACTTCTTTTGTAGAAGATTAATCATATTTTATGAAATTGCTTGCTAAATTCTGCAGATATCGAAATCAGATAGTCTCTGAAAGAGATAATTTATCATTGGCCATTAGGATGATATGCTTTATACGAGCAAGAGATAGAAACAACACAGGAACAAGATGGGCAGCAAGGATAATAACTAAATTAAATTTCTGCACTACAGAGGACACAAAGAGGAAAAATAATATCCTCTAGCCTTCCACCTAGGGATATCTAAAGGATGATCTGGAGCTCTTTTGGCAGTAAAATTTCTGCTGGCACTTGTTATGCCTCCATGAGAAGCCTCTGCCAACAAAACCTTGTCAGTGGCCTAAGGTAGACAGGATGTGAATTACACAAAGACTATAAACCACTTCTTTCCACAAACGGCATGATCTGCTGATGGTGATGATATTACTTGTGTGAAACTCTGCAGGTGGTACACAACACTAGTAGTGGCAGAAGTCACATAATACTTCACTGTAACAGAAGTTTGCTGTCTATTAGAAGATCAGACTGTGGAACCACAGGAGAACAGTACCTAAACTGGGCTTCTGGATGGGATTAGATACATTTCTGAATGTGACCACAAGAAGAAACTTGCATGCAGGAGGAGGCACTGCATGCAGCAACACAGACAGCAAGCTCCGACTCAGAAGGAACTGTCATGTTTCCATTTGGGAAATACTGAATTTTGGCATAAATAATTGTTATTTTTTAATTTGTGTTTTCATTATCAGTCTCCCATTTTGCAAAGAATAACTACATTTAAAATGGAGTGTGTGCTTTGTTTACAGAAAAAAAAGCCAAGTAAATTAAGAACATATTTTGCGTGATTAAATCCTATTTTTTTTGAAGTATTTTATACTTTTGAAGACCAACTGTGAATGTCAAGTGTTCCTAGTCACCCTCTGTGCCTAGCGCAGCCTAAAGCTGCTATTGATAGTATTAAACTAATGTGTTCCCTTTTTATTTCTAGGAAGTAAAATCTGATGGTTATAGACATCACACAAACATGACTCACATGGAAGCTGAATACATTATCAGAAATCAAAAAATCAGACAAATCTCTTCTGATAGACCTAAATTAGACTGTTGAAAAATAATAATAATTAAAAAAGCGCCTACCAGCTTCTGACTATAAAGCATATAAAACTACTTGCAGATATATGGATCTGATACAAAAGGCATCAGTAGATCTATAATGCTATTATGTTGTTCTATGAACTCAACTACTAGCAAAACACAGGTTTCCTCTTCTTGTGCGAAGTAGAACTCCATTTTTCCTGACCTTTGACAGGCTTAAATCTTGAACCTCTTCTGTCCACAAACGAAAATGGCTATTTGGTCTCTGAGGCGAGACAGGGTAGAATGTGTTTAGCACAGCCTCAGAAGTCAATTAAGAAGTAAGTCAAAAAGGTCAAAATTTTATGACAATCTTTTTCATCTGCCAAAAACTCCTCTGCCATAAACCAGAAAGTATGCCCTTTTGCTTCTGCTTTCTCTTTCTGTGTCCACAAATGTGCGCTACTCTCTGCTCTCATGTTGTACTCAGAAAATGCATTCCTCCATTTATAAGGCCAGAATGAAAAAAACAGAGGCAACTCCCTACTCTGTTATCATAGAAGTCACAAAAATCCTACGTTGTTGAGAGCTATGTAAACTGCATGTAGCACAAAAGAAATCAAACCCAAACGCATACCTGCCAAAATTTTCTGTTCCATATACATCATTTTACACAGGCTAACAAGCCAACTACCTCTTTTTCAAGGCTGCATCTACACACTGCTTACGCTCATGAGCTGGCACCGTCAGATCCCAGAACGACGCAGCTCTTGGCACTTCCGACTGTGCTGAGCGCGCGGGTGCTGGCATGCCACTAAGGCACGAGTAGGGTGAGCGGTTTATCAGTCTGTCATGAGGATGTGGGTGCATTTGTTTCCTGGCCCACACTACAGACACAATATTTACTGATGTTCTTTTGCGTTGTAGGTTCGGATGCCAGAAGTCTTTCTTTGTTCTGCTTCTACAGATGCTACCATAAGTCACTGTCATTTTCTAATGAGCTTCAGTAACTGCTTCCTGTGGTGGATGAGGGAACACCTGGTTCCCTGTGCAGGATTTGTGTTTGCCACAGGCTAAGCACTACAAGCTGATCACTACCTCCTTTCCATCTTTGATGTTGCTACTATTTGTTCCTGCTTTCCTGGTCTTGACTCTCACCTTTCCATTTCCCCCCTCCATATATGTTTTACCTGCTGTTACCACTCCTGTGTTAATTTGACATCCACATTTTGTACTACACTAATAAGGCTAGATTGTCAGGGGTTGTTTTCTTCAGGCAAGGATTTTAAGTCAGTTGCACAGCATAAAATGACACCGAGTACCAAAGTCAGATTAATCTCAGGACAAGCAAGCTTGGAGATACGAAGTCATATCATTATATCAGTATGGCATTTATATATAAAAGCACATTTCACCACCTAGACATAACCAGAAATAAGGGAACTCCAAGAAACATGCTGCAGGTGACAGCACATTGAAACAAAAAATCAGCCTATAGGCTGCTGTACAGAAATGGAGGGAAATTAGAAATTACTTAGTTGCAATGTTGTCATAGTGTTACCTCTGGACTCCCAACATGACACACCAATGAGCAATGTGGATTCACTTGAAGTTATATAAGCATGTAAAAAGTGAGGATAGCAAGGCCACTTTCACCCAGAAAATGTGTTTTGATTTTTTTTTTTGCCTCTGAGGATGAATCATCATCTGTTTTGGGGACAAGACACTGAAGCTTTATTTCACGATGTGTGAGAACAGAAAAGACGAACTGGAAAAAGAAAAGATGGAATTGAAACAAGGAGGGGAGCAACAGACATAAGGATATGGTAAGACAGTAATGAGTAGTTTAGGGAAAGATGGGACAGCAAGAAAAGGCAAGAAAGCACAGGAAAGGAGAGGGCTAGGGAGAGATACTAAGATGGCGTGAGTGTCTCTGGCTGGAGATTCCTTCCTGATGAGAGGAAACTGCAAGAGGCAGCCTGCAGCAGTTTAGGTCCGACAGTAAGGGCACGTACTGGACTATCAGGTTTTGAATAGTACTTCTGCCAGTGGTTTCTAGCGCTTTCTCCCTGAGAAGCCTCTATACGCCCCCGGACACCCTACCAATCTACAGAAGGGCTGCAGAAGAATTGAGGTGATTGAAGCCCTGCACAGGAGGGTGCCCACAGCAACCCCTGTGCCACCCCTGAGGAACCAGGGAAAGCAGAAGCTGCTTCTCTGAATGGTGATGGTTCCTTCAGCCTTCACCAGGTCTCCTGCTTGTAAACAACCACACATGAACTTGAAGACAGGCAGCAAACTAAAGCAGAATGAGATCAGCTGGACCTGAGTCACAGTCCCTAACACTCCACTGTCAGAAACCCGTAGTGGACCATGGCTGGTGAAGCAGATACCAAAGCCTGCCAGGAATCCTGGTGATGAAAGCCCATACTGTGGCTCCACTCCTAAGTTTGACTCTTTGCAGTGGTCTCCTCCTGCCTGCATAAGGGAAGAGACTGAAAAGGAAAACTTCACTCATGCTCTTAAAGTGAGAAGACCAACATGAATTTAATAGGATGTGATATGTCAGTGACAAAGATGTGCCTGTTTTAATGGGTCCTTACCATCCTGATACCCATGATAAGAGCAGAGATGATGGAGTACCGAATGACAGTGTTTGAGCTACATCTTTTCATCTGATGCAATCCTCGGTACCTTTGAACTCTGCCTCTGACAGAGGACAAAAACAAAAAAGTCCAAGCTCAGGATGCTCAGCACTGATGGAGCATTTCCTGTGGCAGCATTGGCTGTAAATACTGATGCTGAGATGTAAGAGCTGGCTCTTGGGTCAGCGCTAGAGCCTGCTTCATATTATCAAATCTTAATGTCTTAGCGGGGTTTAGCAATGAATCTACAGATTTTACAAACTTTACATCATCAGCTATTTTGTAAAGACATTAATCTCCTGCTGAGGACTGCCCTGGAAGCAGGTCTCAGTGTTTGCTACCAGCCAGTGGCTATTACAATGTTAAATGACATAATTATTTCATGCTTACGCTTAGGGTGACTAGGGACAGAAAGGGGAGGTAGATAAAAGAAACAACATCTTATCCCCATTTCTGAGAAATCTAAGTATTTAACAACTACTTCAAAAGACTGGACCTGACCCACAGTTGAGACAATTTCTCTACAACTTTCTCTGTGAGAACATACAACGAATAACTGTGAGACCACCCTTTAACAAAAGGTGTCCACCTTTCAGAAGATTTACCCCATCACAAATTGGGCAAGGATGACTTTGAAACCCCAAAGTTTTGAAGCCAAGATATTGAAAAAGCTTGTATTAGAAGAGATGGATGGAATAGGGAGAGGCATCCAAAATGCCCAACCGTAAATATTTACCCTGAATATATTACAATACTGACAGAAGTTTCATCACTAAATCAAAATTTCCTCAGACCTCATACTCTGAGACATTTATCTGGAGCTAAGAACTATTGAGTCACACAACTGCCAGGTTTGCATTAATGCAGCAGAAAGAAAGGTGGTGTGACCTGTGTTATGCACTTCTGCCACTCCTACTCCAAAGACTCCAATCCTAAAATGAAAGAGGGGCACGCACACTTCCTAGGTGCTTTTCAGTTCTGAAACATACTCAAAGAGCATGATTTTATTAGTCTGTATGTTTACCACGAGATCCCACGAGAACACCTCCTTTGTGTGCACAAAGAATGACTCAGCTGGATCGCCCTGGCTCTCAGAGCAGATAATGAAATGGAAATAACTTCATCTATCAACAAATTGTGAAGTCCACTGATGCCAAATTTCATCTCATTGAGCATGTCAGCCATCTGACAGGTGGCAACTTCACAAAGCAAGAGCTATGGGATGGAAAACACATAAACACACATCCTTTTACACATTCATTGTGTAAATAGTGCCTTTTTGTTTCAATCCATTTTCAATATCTATGAATAAAGCAGCTGAGAAAGGATGAAAATCATAAAGGTTGAACAAGGAGTGCTCTTTCAAACTGGGGCATCTGCTTTCACACTGAGTAAGGAGGATCTCTTACTGTAAAAAATTGCTGAAACAAAACTGAATTAAGAGAATAAAATAAGAGCTTAGCCCATCTTTTTAGCCTCAGAATTAGACAGGTTATTTAAGTGAAAACCACGTCTGTCTAATACAACAGCTATATATAATTTCATGTGATAAAAATAATCTGTTCTTGTAACATAAGTCATTCTTCAGAGGAAAAAATGGACATCTAAATGGTACTACTACCCATTGGTGCTGCATTTTGGGAAAATAGTTTCAAGTGACTAAAAGAGTTAATATATTGTGGGATTGAGTCTTGCAGTGGTGAGCCATGCTTTTTCTTCCCCAGAAGGACTGAGACATCCTTAACTGCCCACATTTCTGTCAACATGTAGCCTCAGTGAAGTGCACTCTGAAATGGCATTAGCCAAGAAGACAGTGGGTTTTAATCTACACTGTGTTTATCCCCTTATCAGTGTGCTGAATTCTGTAATTAATCCTGAGCACCAGGACAATAGGGTCACAGATATAAATAAAAATTTATTCAGAAAAGTTGGGGACAAAAATTTGTCTGGAGTACTGGCAATGTCAGGTGGGAAAAACTGCAATTCCAATATAAATCACTTATTTTTAAATTGAAATTCAAAATGTAGCATTTTAAAAATATCAGACAATTGGAAGACTGATCCAAGAGGTTTTCTGATCCATGTCAACAAGAACTCTGTGGCTGCAGTCTGTGGTATCAATTTAGAGAGCAAAGAAGGACGGTTGCCACATGAAGTGATTAAGC
Organism: Balaeniceps rex; assembly: GCA_013401315.1. Lineage (NCBI taxonomy): Eukaryota > Metazoa > Chordata > Aves > Pelecaniformes > Balaenicipitidae > Balaeniceps > Balaeniceps rex. The sequence goes on along the minus strand of VYZW01010930.1, from coordinate 97,647 downwards.
AAGTGAAAAATAGTGAAACGATTCAGTTTCAGTTAGAAACTTAAACACCAAAAGCTCCATAATCTGCCCCATAATCCTTTTAAGACTGGTCTTATGCTCATTTTGTGGAGACTGCAGCAAAGGAAATAGCATGAAAGATTTAAGTATAGATACCTTAAATTAAAATTAGAGACTTCTGGATTAGGAGACATTTGAGCCTGTGGTTTAAGTTAGGAAGAAAGTGTCAATGGATTTGCTCAGTAATCTCAGCAGTCCATCTAACCCTTATTTTGCTAATGCCGTGACAGAGGGAGTAACCGTTGCCTGTCTCCACCACTGTAGCCTGGAAGGATTCAATGTAGTCTGTAAGGATTCAATGAGCTTCAGCTAATTATCTCAGAAATGGTTTTGATGCTAGTATCATGGCAGTCCTCTGATGTGGCATGCTAATGACCCACAGGGATAGGGGTACAGGGGAACTAGTAGGAGGGAAAGAAATACAGGACCAATATATTCCTCTCGTTCCACTTTTATCTCCCTCTTACACTACCCATCTGTAAAATGCAAATTTACAAACATTGGCAGGAAAAGGTGGTTTGGTCCTTAATGATTGCTCAGGGGCCTCCAGTTTCTCTGTCACAGATGATGGACATCTGGGGGCCTCAGGCAGTTCATCAGGATCTTTCCCACTTATCTGCAGGCCAGACTGCGACCTTATCAAGCCTTAATGACAAATGTCCTCAGTAGTCACCCTTCTTCACTCTCTCTTCACTAGAGAGTTGTATAACTGTGTTTACTCTCCTCCATTCCATGAAGCTTTTCTACCTTTTCAATTGTTCTTACATGTAATGGGGGAAAAAAAAGAAGAAAACTAAACAAAACAAAAAAAAGGGGGTGTACTGACTAGATAGTAAAAGGAATGAATCTGAAGTAGTTGTGTGATCTTGAGACAGTGTTGCAGTGATGGGAAGGGGAGGAAAAAAGTGTCTTGTTTCCTTCATCCCCCATCTTTCCTAGCTTTCTAATCTGAAATATTAATTTTTGGTCTCCACAATACATACTCAGCCCTCGCAAAATGTTTTTTTCACATATCTTTCCCTACTAAATTAACCAATTCTGCCATGAAAATACCTTTCCTGAGCTACAGTCACTTGTTCAGTACTCCTGTGTCTTATGTCTGTCTGAAACATTCCTAGTGTTATCTCTGTCCTGAACTAAATTTCGCTCCCCTGCATGTTTCCTTCCCCAGTGATTTCAGGTCCTATGCTTAGGGTGCATTCCCGTCCCTCTCCCGTGACTCATCTCCAGTGCCTTATATGCGATTAGCTTGGCTCTCACATGTCTGGTCTTTCCCCTGATCCTATTTAAAGTGACAGTTATTTATCTTCATTTGTGCAAAAGCAGTATTTTTGAGTTCCCATTAGAGATAACGGTGGAGGGAAGAAATAGTTTCAGAGAGGAGCAGCCAGGTCTGCAGTCAGCTCCAGGCTGCCATGCTGGGTGTCACAGTGATATACAGCAGCGAGGAGGACGGATCGAGTGCCCTCCCAGTGACACTGAGGGCTGGTCCCTAGGACACACAGTAGCTAATGGCTACTGCCACTAGCAGCAGCCTGCACCTGCCTACCCTCAGGGACTGAGGGTACGTGTGGACCACCGTCATTCTACTGGTGACATCCCCACAAACACTTAGGACAGGCTGAACTCCCCTCTGACTCCACAAAAACTATGTCAGATCATGTTTGATGTAAACTGGAGTGATGCAGTGGTGACAGATCTATAGATACATAAAGATAAAGAGAAATCACTGCACTACAGGGAACTGGGCCACAGAGATACAGGTTCAGGTCTTAACTCAGCTGCAGCTTCTTGTGTAATTCTGGAAGTTTCCTTACTTTTTGTTTGTTCACTTGTAACTGGAAACACATGGTTTTGGGAAGTCAATTTATATCGAGTTGGGACAGAAGAAAGAAATGGGCAACAGTGCAGGAGCTCCCCTCAGATGTATATAACCTTGTCCCAGGGTCAGCGCAACCACAGAAAACTTGTATGAGAGCACACAGCAGTTATGAATCTGCCCGTCTTCATCTGATAACTACTACTTCAAAAACAGTGATTGCTCTGCTTGCTTTCGCCAAATTAATAAAAGCTTTATGTATTTTTTTTTATTTGCTGATTCACACTCAGTAAAGATAATTAGCGAGCATCTCTATTAGCAATACAGAACCCCTCCTGTGTAAGGCCCTTTCATGTGACTTGTCCCATTAGCCTTTTTCTGTGGCTTTTACTTGCTACTACAGAATAGCACATGTGAAGTGATGTTTGGGATTTAGAGTATTATAAGAGCTGCCTGGTATGTGACGACTTTTTAAAACTAATTCTGAGAAAATCAGAGTGCGTGAAACTGAATTGTAAAGATTCTGACTACAGACACACTAATCTTCTACAAAAGGCAGAGCTACTGATAGATTAACTCGTTAGACTAGATGCACACAGTTCAGAAAAAGAAGCTCTGGTCACATCCCTGAGCAGGCTTTCATATGATGATTTAAAAAATCTGCCTCAACTAGACTAGAACTGCCATGGCAGCCTGGAAATGCTCTCCCCAGAGTCAGCCTTGTTACTGAAAATACAGCTACGCAGAAGTAAACATAACTAAAATTGTAAAGTTAAGAGCTCAAAAGTTAGGAAATGCAAGACTAAGTTGTCTTTTCTGAAATCATCGTGCTTCCTCTCCTTCCTTGTCTTGTGGCCAGCGCACACAATGCAAAACTATTCAGTGTTTTGTAGTTGCCTCATTTTTTCCGCATGACTTCAGGCCTTCATTGAAAAATGTCCAATACAAAGAAGAAAAAAAATAGCACCCTGGTGGATTATTCTATGACACTCAATGTTTACTTCAAATACATAACAAATATCAATTTTTAGAATACCTTTAAAGCGAGACATTTATATAGATCTCATTTCCTATTTGGAGATTGAAGGAATTAAGACCGAAAGTGTCCATGAAATACAAATGCTGTGTGAGACACTTCAGAGTGAGTTTTAAACTGCCTTTTATATCACGCTTCATATACTTGAGACTGTGCTTCCACAATGTCCAGTTACAACTGTTTGTTCTCAGCACACCTGCAAAATAACCGGGACCACCTACAACTAAGTATCAGTAGAAGATACTTTGAATGATTTCACAACTATAACATCAGAACATTAGGACACAAAGGAGGGATACAATTAAATTTTAAGTGCAAAGCTGAACTGTCAAATATGAGATTTTTGTTTTCATTTAGTATGTGTGTTCTACTCATTATTTAGAGAAGTCAGAAGTGCTCCAGATGAAATCCTCCTCTAGTCTGCTGTGCAATCTGAGACTTAGCTTTGGGGTAAATGAGGCATGGACAGAAAATGTACAAAACAGGGCCTGATAATAATTGTTTTATAATGCAGTCATAAGAAATTCAAATTATGCTGTACAGACAGCCTTGACTTTGGTACTTTGGTACTTTTGACTTTGCAAACACAGTAACATTTTAACTGTCTGATGTGTTTGTGATATTTTACTCTAAATCGAAAAAAGACCCTCAAATGAGAAAGAAGATCCAGTCTACGACATCCTAATTGCATTTATGAGGGATTAGCAGAGCTGGAACTGTTAGCGTTGGCATATATGTATATGATTCTTAATTAAAACCATAAATCTAGTTTCATTACAAGGTGGGCCTGGAGCAGAGGAGTATGGGGCACTGTGACAAAAGGCTTCACAAATATTTCCTGACAATGAAGATGATCAAGCTTGCAGCTCTGTGGGGAAGCCTGCTCCCTTGTGAGCACATGCACCTGCCTGTTCTCTCCAAACCTATGTTTCTTAGGGGCAGCTATTGTCCTGTCCATAACTCTACCACTACTTCCTTTCTCAAATCTCATTCTCATCACCCTGTTGTCCCCACTCTTTGCACCTAACTCCTGATCCCATGAACAAACCATCCAACCAAGCAAATTCAGCTTTCAACTTTGTGACCGGACCTCCTGCTTCAACAAATCTCAGTTCCTGCCCTGCTGGTCCCCCACACAATCCATCTCTGTTGCTCCTCTTCTCCATCACTGTTTTCCATTTGCCCACGTTCCTTGTTCTCCTTCCATCTATCTACATTCCTATTCGTGTCTTATCTTTTTGTGATACTCCCCAGAAATTTGCTTTAGTACCAGTTTTCTTCACATACCCAGACTTCTCTCCATCTACTGTCTTTATCTTTCCCTAGCATTTTTCCTTAGTTTCCGTCTCTTCAGCCAGTTTCTGCCAGTTTCCCATCCAAGCTAGCCCCTCCTTGCCGCCAGTCTCCTCTACTGCCATCTACCCAGTTTCATTTTTCTATTGAATCACATTTTAAAGGCAATCCTTATCATGCTAGTCATTTAATCTGTTTCTCCTCACCCCCAGATGAAGAAAAAACCAGGGCAAGTTATAAGGGCTTACATTGTTTCATCACGTTTTCTCAATTTTGTTCAGACCAAGCAACATCTTAAAAGATGTTAATCACACAGATTGTGTTCAGATCAAGCAACTTCTTAACAAAAGTGTTAATGACATTGTTGGCCCAGAAATCTTGTGCACATGAAAAGTGAAAAATTTTCTACTGTCCCAGGATTATCAGCTGTGAATTTTACTGCAAATCTTGTTTTAAAATAATGAAAAATGTTCTGGCAAAGTAAAATTCTGCATATTCAATTTGCAATGCCTTCCTTTCATCACCTGATGACCACGATTCAGGTGATGACTTGTCATTGCTAGAGATGCCTTGCAGAAGGTGGCTGTCACATTCCATTAGCCTTTCCAGATGAAGGGGAGATCATCCCCTTTGGTTTCGAGAAAGCTGAATTTGGGCAGCCACCTCGAAAGACATGACTCAGTCAGAGGGTACTGGGCAGCAGGGGATTGAAAAAGACAAAAATGGCTCAGCTGAGCAGAGGACTACTAGAGAAAATTGAAAAGCCAAGGTAGTGTCAGGAGCTGCAGCAGGAGTGAAGTGAAAGTGGGTATTTATTGTGGCAGATGGGAACAGAGTATCAGATATGAGACTGAGGAAAAGGAAAGGAAAATAGGGAATTAACCTGCTTTTTCAATATCTAGTGCTACATCTGATAATAGACCTGTTAACCTGTTGGAAAACTTTGTCTCAGTGCATGTGACTCATGAGCACAAGCATTTGTAGATATCTGTTCCATAAATACGTGGAGTGACATGTCCCTCGCTCACTTTTGCTGTTGTTTAGCCTTGATTCACTTCCCCAATGACTGGTCCTAGCAGAGGATCTAGCCACTCACTGCACAAATCTGCAAACAGAATGGCTGCTAAATGACCAGTGAGCCAACCTTTGAGAAAAGACTTCAGCTTTCTTGCTACAGCTGCCATTCTCTGCATCATCTTTAAAAAGTTCACCTAACTATTTCTGTCTGTCTATCCATTTGAAAATTTTAGTCTTAAGGAGTACCAGCTACCTGGCCAAGTGGTTACAAAGAGACATCAGAATTACTCACAGCCCCACACTATGTTTCATTTTATTACTTTCGCATACTGAAAAAGTGCTGTCTGAAAGTTACTTTTGTAGTGGTGACGCTAATGTGTTGTGACATGACCTTATAGTATAGTACAGCAATACTGCAATTACAAAATATTTTCCTTAAAATATATTCCATGTGTTTGGGTTTTTTCCCCACAAACTAGCAGTGAGATTCTCTCTATTACAAACAAAACCAAAAATTACCTTGCAAAGGCAAGGAGGCCATTTGCCTGCTCGCAACTACATTGTCTTCTGCCAATATCAGAAAATAATCAAGAAAAACACTATAAGATATGCATTCAGTTTAAAGCACGAAATGTTACAAATATGTCTGGGCTCTAGAAAACACATTTCTAACAACTTACTTTCACTGGCTGAATAGTCCTGTGGATCGAGTATCCCTGATTCCTGCAGTGATCTAATACAGGAGTCCACCAGCTCCAGACCAGTGGTGAGCTCATCTTCTATATCCTTCTGACCATCTGTAATAAAATTAACAGCATAAAAATGTAAAAGAAAGGCGAAGGGTAAAACCAGTTACAAGGCAAAAGGTAAAAACAGTTACATGTGACTAAGCATTCACAGCTGATGAAGGAATGGAGAACGCACCAAGATCATATATTCAGAGGAGGCTGGCCATATTGAAAATTATGCCATCCTTTGAAAGCGTGGCCTTGGATTAATAAAAGCAAAATGGGAAAGTTCCGGTCTAATCTTAAAAAAAGTTAGAGACACGTTTAGCAATGCCCCCTCTCAAAACTTTATGTTAGTCTCAGTGTTCTTTTTGTCAACCCTAACAAATTTTGACAAATTTTGCCTGTTTTTAAGTAGGGTTTTCACACACCAGCAATGAAAAAAAATTGCAAAAATAAATGTTTTCGCCTGCATCTTCTTTAGGAAATATGGTCATTCTGGGAGAGAATATATGTAATATATATATGTAGATAAGTACATTACCTTGTGTTTGCCAGTGAAACTGCTCTTCTGTTGAACTGAAAAGAGGAAAAAAAGTGTTAATTTTTTATGAAATGGTTCAGTAGTGTGCCATCAATATTCAGATCTAAATCTATTCTCAAGGAACTGATTTAAGAATATAGGAACTGACTTAAGAATAAATAACATACTTATACTATATCAAGCATTATTTTACCTTTTTTTTAATGAATGACTTGCACAGCATTCATTCAGCAGGAGGGAAGCATCTTGACTTCTTAATTAAGTAATTTAAAACATACATACAGAAATTGCCCTCTTAGTCTTGATATACAAATTACACTATTTCAAAGCAAAAACATTAACATTTTGCAACTTTTTTGGATCCTTCTATTTGTCTGATTTTCCATTTTTATAAAGTTATAAATTGCTTTCTCTAGTGAACAGTTACATGTGATTTCTGAAAGAAATAACGAGTATGATTCCTGGGTTCTACTGATCATTATGTGCATTTTTATATTATTCAAATGTGCAGCTAAGTTAATTCAATTTGCCTACACAAGAGAGTAAATTTAGATGTGTTTGTGCTTCTATGTACAAGCACTTAAGCAATAGAAGGTCTTAATTTTAAAATAATGAGCATGCACACTAGAGAATGGGTTAGGTAGGGTTTTTTCTACAAAATGAACGATATATTCAAATGAATGATAAAACATACTCAATTAGGCAATGAGTACACTTTCCTCCAAGGCATGATCTGTTTACGCTTCAATATAGGTCTTTCTCATGTGCCAAGAATACAAAAAGGATTGAAGTTACTCAGTAATAACCATTCTTTTGATAACAGAGAACGGATTATTATAGTCATGATTAAAGCATTTTTCTGTACATTTTTACAAGGTATTTATAGGGGAGAACAAAATCATCTGTTGCATCCATTGGTAAAAAAAACAAAGACAGAAATTATTTTAACTTTTCAAACTATAAATTTCTTTCTTTCTGATGTTGAGAATAAATGCTCTTTTTAATGAGTAAACGGATTTAAAATCTTGAATTGTTTTCCCTTTTTCCAACAGATGCTGGATCTCTTATGAACATGTAAGTGTAACTCCTAGTATCTATGTTCTGAACAAGAATAATGTAAATGAAATTAAATGCTTCTTTTTGGAGGTCTCTTTTTACAGGAAAAGAACTTGGGCTAATTATTTCTCAGATTTGCTAGTGTTAAAAAAGATAATTGCCTAATTTACATACAAATAGTTCTAAAAGGACAACTTTTAATTTCTAGCTGGCATCAAAAGTGTTAACCTGACAAATTCAGATCTATACATCACCATCAATTTCCAAATATCTACCATCTGTGGTTTATATTGACTCACTGTAGTAAGATTTCATAGATTAAGAAGCTAGCCCTTTGATGAGACACTCAACTAAAATGCTTGCATTCAATTCCACTGAAGTTAATAATATTGAAGATAAACATAGCCAGAGTCCTCTGGCAAATAATAATGGCAAAGTGCTAAACTGGAAGAAATTACTTTAGTTTAAATTACCTCTTCAAATGGAGCCCTAGTGCATGGTGACTAGGGACAGTAGCTCTTTTTGAAATATTACTTTTTCAATTTAAAATTCCTTTTGCCTGATTTTCAAAATCAGTAAACAAGTGCAGCTTCAGCTGACACACTGGGACTTGAGAGCGATCTTCCTTTCTGGAATTCGCATCATCCATAATAAGCAATATATTACTTTCCACTATACAGTCCCTCTTCCAGTATCCAGATTTCTATGTGATAGATATGACCTCAAAAGACAGAAAAAAAAGGTAATATCTCAGGTGGTATTCTTGCTGGCAGAATGAATTACTAAATGTTGCTGGCTGATGTAAAAGACTGTGCCACCTCATCCAAATCAGCGAGAAAAGAAAATCAAGTCTGTGCATAAAGAGTGAATTATCATTTCCAGGAATTCCAGCTTAGCCCTTTTTAAGCAGTAAATTTGTATAAAATGTAGAAGTTCATTATTGGCATAGTACAGATAGTATTAAATAAATCACTAGTGGCTGGTTAGTAGTTATTCCTAATATGACTAGTCTGAGTTCCACAGAAACATTTTAATGTATTCACCTATAAGAAATCTTAGATGGGAAGGTCTAAAAAAGGACTGCAATAAATTTTGATTATATTTTGGCTTTTCCAGTTTTAGTTGGGCTTCTCCTCACAACTACTGTAATGGCCTTTTAATAAATACTGTAACTTTTATAGTCAAGGTAACAGATTCACCATCAAAATTCTTATCCTAATGCTACCTTCTTATTCAACATATGGAATACGTAACAGGCTGCCCAGGGAAGTGATTGAGTCACTGACCCTGGAAGTATTTAAAAGCTGTGTAGATGTGGCACTTAGGGACATGGTTTAGTGGTGGACTTGGCAGTGCTAGGTTAATGGTTGGACTTGATGATCTTAAAGGTCTTTTCCAACCTAAATGATTCTGTGATTCTATATTAAAAGTGTATTTGCTCTTACAAGGATATCAATATATTCTGGTATGAAAATAGTGCTGTTTTCCCTAGTTAAATGCATGCTCTTTAGCTTTCGAAAGGTCCAATATACTTGCACATTACAGTTGTCATTTCTTGGTTACAAACCAATGCCTCAGTCTTGCAGACAAACACGTGAAGGGTTTTCCTAAAAAAAATCTTATTAGAATTTGACATAGTTTAAATTTAGATACCCTGCTTTTTCTTTTTTTTTTTTTTTAAAATCTTAACCTTTTTTCCTAAAGTGAGATTTTCCTGCTTTTGGCCTGAAAAGGATTCCTGACTGAAGCAACCTGACATGTCTGCGCAGGGAGCCTTTAGGCTGTCACACAACTGTGCCAAATCTGCTTGAGTGAATAAAAGTGCTTTTTTTTTCATGCTTTTCCAGCTTCACAAGAGATCAGTACAACTGACTGTATACTCACATCAAATACATGAAAAGACAAAAAAAAATAAACAGAAGTATTCCCGCTAATAAATTTTTCAGCATGTTCAGCAAAATAAAGCTTTCTGCTTCATAGGTTTTCTAAAGAAAAGTTTTTAAATTCATTATCAACCACTTTTCTGCACATTCCTATTCCTCATTATATATGTTTGCAAACTCTACCAACTTTGACTGAGGAAGTTGAGCAATAAAATATTTATTGAGAAGTTCTGAACTATGGAAACCTGCACCAAACTTAGGAGTTCGAGGAGAGAGATTTTAACCAGAATTACATTAGTATAGTATTAGAAAATAGTAGCATAAAATATTAATGAGCTGAGAACTCAGGCAGGTATAATTATTACCTCCCTTAACCCAAAACCAGAAGAATAATTATGATTTATTTGCTGTATTCTTCTCATTATTGGTAGTCATTGCATCCTGTATCTACTTCAAATGTTCTAGTACAAATAAGACTTAAGTTCTTCTTAATTCTATTCGAGTGATACTAGGAATCCTATGTCACCATTCAACTATACAAAACTTTGCTTCTTCTATACTTGTCTTTGGAAAATAGGATTTCTTGAAAGAAAATCCCAGGGAAGCAGAATAACTTCAGAGTGAGAAGATAATGCTAAAAACCAACCAACCAACCAAAACCAACCAAACAAAAAAAGAATATTGTCATATGTTTAGTTCTGGATGTTCATCTTGAAACTAATGAACCTATCTTCCGTAAGGATGCACTACACTGTGTCTAAAACTTTACCTTTAATAACCACCTATGCAAGGAAATATTCCAGTGAAAGTTGTTTTACCTCCCTAGGCAAGAATGAGCAAAGTAAATATCCACAGAGTGGTCATCTTGATTGCGGCTGAACTCACATGTTCCCATTTCTGCATATGTGTAATAAAAGCACCAAAGTAGCGAGAAACCTTCCATATGTGACCTTGCACGTTAGGAGGACGAAAGGCAAATGAGCATAGCATGCTGCAGGGAGCTCGTTCTGGGGAACATCACTGAGTAGAGCACTCGGGGAGCTCTGTCTCTGCACAGCGTGGAAAGACCAGAAGCACAAGGTGTTGCAAAAATGCAGAGTTTCCATGGTCAGCAAAGGATGTCTGACCATTACCAGCAATCTGTCTACATCAAGTTTATCCCTTTTCAGGCAGGGATAGAAAAACCCCAGTCTGAGCTACAGTATGTCTATAAACAAGCAACAAATCGGGCCTTTAGGAGCCTTCATTATTTTTTCCTGTACCTCAAGTAAAGCTAAACAAGAAGTGGGTGTCCTCTTCAAGATGTACTTGATAGGAACCCAGCATGACAAGATGGGTTCTGTGGAGACAATTGTACTGTCCCACAACAGCCAGCACCAGCAGAACAAGGTAAGCTACATATGACCATCAAACACCTCTCCCCAAAATTTATTGGAGTCAAAAGCAGTTTTGGTGGCGTACAAGTGAATGCTCAAAGTCACACCAAGATACTGCTTTCCTGGACCATGCTCACAAGCCAAGTTTCTATAAAGGTAACCAGAACCCTCATGGGAGGTAACCCAAAGGTGGGGAAGGTTGTTGAGCTCTTTGGCAGAAGAAAAACTGCCTGAGACATCCTCAAACAGTGTTGCCACAGGGCCTGTACAAACACCCAACCAAGGATTCGCTTTCAAAGCAGGTGTTGGGGAGCAGCAAGGACCCCTTGGACTCAGCTGAACTCCTAGAAGTCAGGAGTGTGCCCGTGGCCCTGGCAGCAGGGACAATGGTGGGGCAAAGGCAACTTACATCAACCCCCCCGCACAACACGCACATTTTGCATACTACCTGGTCACAGCAGTACTTGCAGAATTGCTTGGGTTTAGTTTTAGACATTACATGGCCTCATGTGAGACCTGACTCCCTTCAGACGAATGCCTCTTGATAGCTCCTGAACCATCCAGTGCAACAAGGAGGTTCACTGTACTGTACACACTTCTCCTAGCAGCCTGCAGAAATTAATTTTTCTTATCCTGCACCAATACACATCAGTGCACATGCATGTCGGGCCATATGATTTGATTATTTAAGTCCTGTGCCTAACTGCTCCTCAGAAGAACACCACAGCAAAGAAACTCAGTTCTTGCTGGGAAAGGATGTAGGTCTTCTTTCATTCACTCTTTCCAGCGTACCTCTTGATTTATTATGGAGCCTGAATACAGGCTGCCAGGGCAAACTCACACTTTTGTGTTCTCCTTTAATTATCCAAGAAATGTTTGTGTGCCTCTTCTTTGTGTGAAGTCATTCAGTTTACAGTTGTCACTCATTTTTAGAGAAAGTGCTATAGCTATCTGCTACACAAAAATATTTCTTTTTATTGTTTTCTAAAACAATTAATGAAATTATATCTAACACTACCATAGAACAGCTATGAAAGGATTTTTACAAGGAGTTGCATCAGCACATGATCTTTTCAATTATTTCTGCAATGGAGCCACACAAACATTGCTGTATATAATTACAGGCAGATACTGTCTTACTGATTTTTAAATTGCTATTCTGGTTGTGGAAGGTGGAAGAAAAAAGATTCAGAAGCATTTCACAAAAAGCAAGGAGGTTGAGAAAATAATATTCCATCTAAAGCAAAGGAGAAGCAGATTTTAACTCAGCAGTACACTTCAGGTTATCTGCAAAATAGTAAACAATCTTTAGTATCAACTATCTGGGGGAACAAAAAAAGACCTAGGAATAAATTTTACATTAAATAATCCTGTGAAAAAGTACTAACCCCTCAATAAATTACCATAGAAAAGATCAACCCCCAAGTACAATTTTTTTTGTTGCCCAATTTCAAATTACATCAAAATCTCTCACTTTGGTAGTCACCTCTATAGATGTGACACAGTAACCTCTCTCAAATACTTAATCACACTGTTAGTCAGCTGTGGTATCAACTTGGATATGGTATCAAGAAGTCCTTTTGATGTTCCAACAAACCTAATCCAAACTCCTACAATGATCCTGGAAAACGTTAAAAAACCCAACTGTCATGGTTTAGCCCCAGTCAGCAACTGAGCACCACACAGCCGCTCGCTCACCCTCCCCACCCCGCTGGGATGGGGGAGAGAATCGGAAGGGCAAGAGTAAGAAAACTCGTGGGCTGAGATAAGAACAGTTTAATAATTGAAATAAAATAATAATAATAACAGTAATAAAAATTGCAATGAAAAGGAGAACGAGAGAGAGAAACAAAACCCAGGGAAAAGAAAACAAGTGATGCAACCGCTCACCACCCGCTGACCGATGCCCAGCCAGTCCCCAAGCAGTGATTGATGCCTCCCAGCCAACTCCCCCCAGTTTATATACTGAGCATGACGTCATATGGTATGGAATAGCCCTTTGGCCAGTTTGGGTCAGCTGTCCTGGCTGTGCCCCCTCCCAGCTTCTTGTGCACCTGGCAGAGCACGGGAAGTGGAAAAGTCCTTGACTTAGTGTAAGCACTACTTAGCAACAACTAAAATTATCAGTGTGTTATCAGCATTATTCTCATGCTAAACCCAAAACACAGCACTATGCCAGCTACTAGGAAGAAAATTAACTCTAACCCAGCCAAAACCAGGACACCAACAAACCAAAATAAGGAAAAAACACCCCCCTCAAATCCACACATATTTTACTGATGGCTGCTCTTTTGTACCCTGTGAATTTCAAACCGACGTTTTAAATTATTACAAAGTTCTTAGCTGTAGATGCCAGAAAACCGTTCAGGTGGTTAATTCCCACCTTTATTAGAAAGGCCTCGCTACAAGTTCCTACAGGGAAAGAGAATTGTCTACTTCTTTCCCAGACAAATTATTGTTATTCCCTAGGTTTTACAAAATCAATAGCAGAACTTTGTGGCTGTGCTATGAATGTTTTGTACTTCTTTCCAATGATGCAGGGAAATATTTGCATCCAAATTTTCAAAAAGGTCCCAAGATCAATGCTTTCCTCTGTATTTAATACTTGCAGAAGTTTGCAGACATGATTCTCTTTTAAAAGCAACTTTTTAACTGCTCCAGTCCTATTTATATCCAATTTTCCCATACTGATTGTGCTTAATAATAACTGTTCTATTTCTTCTTATTTAAATGCAATTTAAATTTCAGTGTGCTACACTGGCAGTACAGAGCATGCACAGAAAGCCAGCAGCAGCCTTGCATTCCACACAGTGTGCTGCTTAGGTGCTTGCAAAGCAGGCAGCAAAGGCTGCTATTTAATGTAGAGAGCATAACAGTCTGTTTCCCTGTAGTTTTTGACCACCACGCCTGAAATGGTCAACAAGACTATCAATTATAGCAATTTTTTTTGGACTGGATACATTTCACATGTACCAACCCCGCAAAAACATTTACTGAAGTTTTGATTGAACGTAGCCACCTAGAAACAAAACACTTGCTACTTAGCTTGCAATACCAGCCAGTTTCCTTTAGTTTCAGTTCTGCAGATAGTTACTGGTGTGACAGTGAAGACAGAGAATCCTTTCACAGTGGAAGCCTGCGAAGCACTACTATTCCAAGGAAAGGAATTTTCAGGGCAACACATGTGAATACTTGTTGTATTTTATTTCACTTTAAACTTGGAAGCAATGACAGCATTAGGGAAACAACTATTATATGGCTGCCCTACTCTCACTCTTCACTCGCTATCTGTTTCTGCCCTCTATGTATCCCAGACAGGATGCTGAGCTAGGTAACTAACTCTGAATCAATACAACCATTCTTTTATTCTTATAATCAAATCAAATTACTTCATTTTGTAATTTCCCTTTATTAATTAATTAAGAAAAAGGATGATGGTTTACAAAAAGAAAGAATTGGCTCAGGTCTGGATTTCTGCTAAGGTAATAATGTTCTTCCTGTTTGCTTCAAACCTATTTTTATTTGAGAAAGGAGCTCAATTCCAAAACTGAACTACCTCAACAGAAACACATTTAGAATAGAGTAGAGTAGAGTAGAGTAGAGTAGAATAGAATAGAATAGAATAGAATAGAATAGAATAGAATAGAATAGAATAGAATAGAATAGAATAAGGATAGGACTAGTCTATTTCAGTTGGAAGGGACCTACAACGATCATCTAGTCCAACTGCCTGACCAATTCAGAGCTGACCAAGTTAAAGCATGTTGTTAAGGGCATTGTCCAAATGCCTCTTAAACACTGACAGGCTTGGGGCATCAACCACCTCTCTAGGAAGCCTGTTCCAGTGTTTGACCACCCTCTCAGTAAAGCAATGCTTCCTAATGTCCAGTCTAAACCTCCCCTGGCACAGCTTTGAACCATTCCCACGCGTCCTGTCACTGGATACCAGGGAGAAGAGATCATCACCTCCCTCTCCACTTCCCCTCCTCAGGAAGCTGTAGAGAGCAAAGAGGTCACCTCTCAGCCTCCTTTAAATTTTAAATTTTGCTGCTTCTCCACAGAATAGTAGTTTAGATAGTCATGTACTATCATATTTCTTCAGCCCCAGTGGTGATATTTGCATCTGATCCAAACCAAACAAGCATCTAGAATAAAATTTGGAAGGAACTTAAGTGCTCAAGAAATAAATCAGAAATTGCAAATTAGAGAAATGCAATAGTGGAGAGGTAGAATCATCTCTGCCTTGAGGCAACTGAGCAGTTTGGTGCCTAAATCACAACACAGCCTATCAGTACCCATAAAACTGTATTTTTCAAGCATGCCTTATAGACAGCATTGCACAAAAAAATATGGTAATGGTTCTCATGCTTTAAAGAAAACAACACAACACCCTGAAAGATAAAATGAGGTCTAGTTTCTTCTTTCCCTCTTCCTTCTTACCCCAATAGTTCAGTTATTAAAGCACTTGTGCACAATGCGATAGAACTAGATATAATCCTGTTTTATTCACTTGTGAGAAATCAAAGCAATATCTAAGCTGAGTGTAACCATCAGGCTATTCCCTATCTTTCCTATGAAACATCAATCCTGTATAGAAAACATAGTATTTTAGTTAAGGAACTCCATTATAAAAGATGCCACCACAGCTACCTTCTCTTTGCACCAAGTTTTGAGAGATGGCTTCAGAGAAAGGGTGCAAGACAGTAATACCCACAAGAGGAAAGACAGTTTCCCAGTGGAGCAGAAAAAGGTACTGAAGATCCAGAGGTGAGACTGAATGTCATGTAAGGTAGCTTAAACATCCTGCCCAACATTTTGACGTTGGGTAAGAAATATTCAGTGAATTAAGATTGATTCTGTTCTGAGGCACATAGTTCCCTACGCGTTAGGGAACTATAGGAACTCAACCCAAACCATGGATGCATGGAGACAGTCACCTAAAAATAAGCACTACAACACACTTTTTCAGTACCTTTTTGGTTCTGGTCTTTGGTACCAGAACATTAATTTCTAAAGAAATATGGTGCAATATAGATAAAATTCCTTTAAGGAAACCCACTTCAGTACATAAGGATACTGCAATGTTTCTTCCTGGGATAGCTAACTGCTAGAGCAGGTAAAACCCCATTAGCAACATGAAGTGCCTCATCTTCTCATTACAGACAAACTGCACAAGGATACCCCTTCTGCACAAGACTTAATCTTTAACACGCAGATCAAGCCAAGTGCCTCATGATGACCATTGTTTTAGCTGATTATTTTAAGTATGACCACACTTTCATATGACTATTTCAGCTACAATATTTGTTGTGTATTGTCCTTGATAACTAATAAGAAAGTGATTTTCTCTAGGTTTTGAGGGATGATTAATTTTGAGTCCAGCACTTTCTTAGGGAAATGATGCAGACAGAAGCCAGACGGCCTCTACCTTGAAGAAAGTGCATTCCATGCAGGAAACTCCCAACACACGCACACATAGCTTGTCACTGTGCGAAATCGCACATCACAGCCATTCCCAGTTCCTCTCCCCTACAGCCTCTTCACATTAGCTTCACTCAGCTCCTTCCAAGAAACCCCTTCAGGGCTCTTCACCTTAGCCTCTTTCCATGTAAACAACTCTCTCCTTATCTTTTCATTCCTTCTCCCCTCCTACAGAAGAAAACACAGAGCCAGGATGTTTCTTCTTTTTACTTAGCTGATGATTTTGCTATTCCCTTTCCTGCACCTTATGCCTGTTTGGGCCAGGAGCAAACTCCTACTGTGCTGACATAGTGGTGGGAAGTCCCCTGTAACTAACAAAGAATATTCTTAATGTTAATGTATGGTCTGAATTTTGACATTGAACAGACTGCATGGTAGTCATCAATACCTTACATGTTGTCTTTTATTTCTGTATTCTCCACCAGATGTGCGGGTATGAAACATTGCCATGAAACAGGAGAATATTCTACAGGGAGCAGGAAAGATTTTGTTGATCCTTTTTAAGGGAAGAATAAGTAAACGATTTGAGGTGTACGTTTAAAAAGCCAAGTTTAATAGACGTGTTGAACAAATTATTTCTGTTGAGATGAAGGAGGAATAATCATACAATAACTTAGGTTGGAATGACCTCTGGGCATCATTTGGTCCAGTCCCCGCTTAAAGCCGGGCTAACTTCACAGTACTGTCCTGGACATAATGTTGTAGCAAGGCATGCAGGAGACTCCTTCAGTATTCTGCTGTTCAGAATTTGTTTAGTTAGTTCTCATTTTTTAAGAGAGAAAATAAAAACTGATAAAAGATAAAGTTAGAAGAGTTTGGTGAGCTTAGATGAGACAACTTAAGTCTGAGAAGCGAGCACAATTGGCTTTTATAATGTAGCAAGGCTAAACAACAGGAGAAAAATAATCAGAGGAAGCATACAGGTGGGACAAGAACAAACAGGTTCAAACTGGTCATGGAAATTTTTGCTGGAAATTTAAAAAAGGTACTAAAACATCATGGAAGCAGCCATCCCCATCCAATTTCAGTTCAGGTGGCGAAACCATACCTGCTCTTAGAAGGCTGTTTGATAAGTTTATTAGAAAGAGCTGATGTTAGTTTCAGCTTCGAGGAACTGGACTACATCCCAGGATGGTCCCTCCAGTTCTGTATTTGAAATAATCTTAATCTGTGATGCTGGCAACTTGGTGATTGTTACATAAAGTAGTATACACACAACTGCACAGATCAGTATCTCATACCACCAGAACCACCGAGCAATGGAGAAACTCAATTGTTCTAGAAGCAGGCAGTACCAAGAATCACGTATGCAAGAAATTATGATTCTTAAATTTACATTTCAGTGGATGAATGTAAAGGCAGCAGAGAACTACTTTCTAACCTAAAATGTTGGATGAATGTGAAGGTAATTTGGCCTATTAGGTGGGTGATAAGCAGCTGGATCAACCCTGAACAATTGCTATTGATTTATGATTTTAACTATGGGAGTGAAAATTCTTATTTGTAAACTGTCTGTTTGTATACAGAGTTGACAAATTATCCAAGTAACTAAAATGGCACATGGTAATAACAGCTATTTAGCTATATGGATAACCTTTAATCACACATTTGTTACTGAAAATGACTAAAATTATATTAATGCAACCTGACAAAAAATAAATGTAACCTTTAGAAAGATTTGGAACTTTGCCGTATGCACACAGTCTTTTTATTATGGCTTTTTCCACCACTAAGGCTCAGAGGGGAAAACGAGAATCAGTTCCCTAAGAAAATAATATTTGTTCCATTATTCATTGCCTACCAGTGACTAAAGAAATACAACACAAGAGACACTATGCATGTAAAACCAATCTCATAAGTCAGACATTTGGTAAAGACAGATGTAAGAAATACATTATAATTCTATTTTTAAAAATAGTATGTCGGCATTAAAGAGAATGTTCCTAAAGAGTAAAAGAGTATCTTTGTAGAAGCCTGGAGAAAACAATCTTACAGATATCATACTAGTAATACTGAGAGCAATAATATTTTGAATCATCTTTATTCTTAGCAGAATAATACAATATAAAATGTTGTGAAAGTTACTTGACAACAAAAAACAATCCTTTGAAATTTTGTTTTGTTAACACAAGGATGAAATCACCTTTCTACTTAAATATACTCTACATCCAGAACATGAAGTTTCACAAGATAGTTAAATATTGAATCTTTTCATCTTGGTATATGTACATAATCTACACATTTCAATACTGAGTTAAAACTTTGCAAGAGGACTTTGGCAATGTGATTTCCTGATCCTGTGTGCACCAATTTGTACTTTAAGGTCTGCCTGCCAGGTATTTGTTTCCTAAACCTTGTTGTACTTTGGCTCTCTCACTCCTGTTTTGGGCAATCCCACTAATATTCATGACAAAAAAAAGCATACCCCTGAATTTCCATATTATTGTTCCCTTAAGCTGCCAAAAAGACCATCTTTCTCTCCACGAATTGGGGAGACCAAAGTGGAAAGTAAATTGGACCAGTAGTGAAAGCTACTTGTTACTTAATTATCACAAAATTTTCCTAATATACTAGAGAAGTGACTTCACAAATATTACAGGTCCTCATGTTGCATTAAAAAAAAATACAGGAGGCTTAGGTATACACTTTTATCACTTAAAAAAATTCAAGAGACCAGTTAGTCTATCACTTATGGTAACACTGACGTTGTATCTCAGAACCCCTCAACAAAAGAATTCGGCTGCTGAGATGGCTTGCTTGATAAAACCAAATTCTACCTATTGCAGTCCTCAAAGCATTTCAAATTAGAAAAGTCGGAACACTTTATTTAAAGTGTTAAGATAAGGCACTGATCTTCATTCTGCTCAAGGGGCCATCTAGTACTTTCTGGAAAGTCTGTAAAATTATGCAGAAAAATGTTAAACTGTATTAGGTTAAATAAAAGCACTAATTTTCTCTGCTGACTCTGCTGAAAAAGCAGACAAAGGAAATGAAACACACATCTCAAGTAACTAGCTGAGCTTTACATTGGCAGATACAATTTTTTAAAAGCCCTTTGTTTTAGTGAAAAGGTTCCTGAACCATAGGAAAATTAAGTTCTTGGCCACCTATGCAAATCTCTCTCTAGGATGCCTCAACATCACTTATTCGAAACAATTCATTAAAAATATTTCTTCCCCATGGCTGGTAGATCCAGAATCCAGTTAGTTTTCACTATAGGTCATGCCACTAAGTAATACCTTTCTCTCCATGCCCATCCTAATCACATGTTCCATCATCAGAAATATTACACATACACGAAATAAAAGTTACTAGCTTTGCATTTATTTTAGCTTTCTTTTCTCTAATTACCCTAAATTAAATTTTGAGGGCTTCTCAACTGAGTTATCCCATCATTTTGCTAACTCTGCAACTTCCTTCTCTTCAAATATCTTAATCTAGGTTTAAAAGCTGATTGTAAAATTGAGAATTTTATATTACTTGTTCAGTGCATCTCAGAAATAGCCCAATCAAAAAGCTAAATCTGTTTTCACTGGCAAAACAGAGCTAATATGAAAAGAGAGGAGACTGATTTTTTTTTTTTTCTTCTCCCTGAATATGAATCACATAAAATCTGTTCTGGACTTGACAAAACTAATTTCTCACAGTACAGAAATGCTAAAGCTTATAGTTGAAAACAATTAAGAAAGCAATGTGTTTTGTGGCCATTTTGAGGAAGAACAGTATTTGCACGTTAGCTTAAGGGCAGTCAGTGTCCAAAGCAGAGACAGACTTTTACTCCCAGTCATCTAGTTCAAACCCCTGCTCAAAGCAGGGTCAACAAGCGGTGGTTGGGAGGTATTACCAGTCTTTAATTGTTAAAAAATTGTGTCCACTTCTTAATGTTTTTCCATTTTAAAGAATATAATGAGTAAGGAAAAAGTCTATTAAAAAAAACATGAAAAGACCCACTGATAAAGAAAATTTTAAGAATCTCTAGTGGCCAAACAATTTCAACAATTTTTTGTGTTGAACAATATAGTTCAATACAAAACTGTACAGGACAACTGTATAGTGTTGACTGCAATACAGAGCAGCTTTGCAGTTAGGATGGGACTGGAATAAAAGTGATGTATATAGAGCCAAAAATTATATCTGGCCTGTTTTCAATGACAATGATGTCCTATTGAGGGACCATGGTAAGGAGAATTCAAAGAATACAGTATACTCTACATCCCATGATGAACTATATAATCTCCAGTCCAAAACTGAAATAACTATGATAATCACAGATTGTATTAATCTATCAAGCTGGAGATGGCACTTTCTAAAAACACATTACAAAGTATTGTACCTATTTAAGAAAGGGAGAAAGAAACTAAACCAACCACAATTCAAGACTAGGCTGACTTCCAAAGTTAAAAATTTGCTAATAATTTGAATTGTAATGGTCAACAGGAAAAGAAATAAATGCACTTAATTTTATTAAGGTTTCACACAGCACATAAAATGGTAAATTTCTCTCAAAGAGTAAAAAAAGGAAACGCAGATCTAATATATCTGGAATTCCATCTGGCATTTAACCCATTATCAGATTACATTGCCATGTTAATAGCTTAAAAAATAAAGTGAGAAACAGTACAAGATTTGAACAGCGGGTGTAAAAAAGGCCAGACAAGAGACAACCAGTGGTGCTAAACTGAAGCTGAGCGAGAGGGAAATGAGGCAGAATTACTCAAAAATCAGTCTTGGGAAAATATAGTTTTCCACAGGAATGTATAAGACAAATTCAGCCAGTCTGAAGATGAGGCAAAATCAGTACCTGAAATGTATTAAAGCAGTCTTCTGATACCAGATAAGACTGGACTTTTTGTTCCTTAGGTTAATTCCAGCCCCATCTTACCATGACTTGGATTTAATTTTTTCAGGAAACTAAGACTGAAAATTGTCTTCTTTCTCCTTGGACAAGTACCTTTTTTTAAAAAATTTCATAATGAAAAAAGAGGAAATGGTTTTTGAACAGGTTGTTGAAAGAAAGCAGGAATTCTGAAAATACTTTATGGTCATCTAGAAAATAGAATTTATAATAGCAATACAACTTCTGTTACTCATAAATAGGTCTTCATTAAAGTACTCCAAAATGTACTGCCAATAACATGGATAGTCAAATAGGGAGACATTGAGGAAACCAAGGTTTACTATAATTACCACCAGATGCATAAAACAATAAGTTAATACATTATTTGGTCCAGTCTATTTATTAATTTTTTATTCAACATGGAAACATTGTCTGTAATTGAAAGAGAAAAAAAAACATAGGACAGCAAAGACTAGACACAAAGCTATATTAGAAGCATAGCTATTTGTTTCCATAAGCACCACAGTATTTGCACGTTCCATCTGCACGTTGCAGCATATTTTCATCTTCCAAGATGACAAATACAAGTTAGTTCTAATTCCAGATTCCAGGCTTCAAGGGAAATAAATGCTTCTAGTCTCGGAGAACGCAGCTCTTCATCTATGCATATATATATATATATATATATGTATACATACGTGTAGGTACATAGACATAGCATTGACCCATCTGAGTACTTGAGAATCATATCTCTGTATGAATCTTTATATTAAATGTTACATATATATTTTTTTTTTAAGAGCTTGAAACAAAATTTGGCAATTATAAACATTCAAATGATTCCCTAACATACTCATTTACAAAAGTCAACATTTTAATTATCATGATGTCAATATCTTGTAGCTATTTTTAAAGACTTGTATCTAAAAATAAATACTATTAGGCAAATTGCACGTGAAGTTTAGGTAATGCACACTAATAGTGGATAAAAGTTTTCTGTCCCATTTTTCCTTAAGTCATTGTGTTCACCACTGAGAGATTAAATTTGAAAACATGTTCTTCTGCAGCACTGTGAGCCCAAAACACCTTTAATGTTTCCATATTACAAGGAAAAACTTTCTCCTCAAGGCTCTCGTGCGCTACAAAGTCTGCTTTACAATAACAGAAGCTCTTTGAAGAATTAACGTATAATTAAAAAAAAAAAAAAAAGTAGCCTGCACAAGAATACAGGTACCGCTCCATCACAGCTTGACTCCTCTGTGTGCCAGGTCAGTGCCAGGCAGCTGCAGAGCACAGAGCTGGAGACGCTGACAAGAGATGACCTCAGCATGACTGCCAGCACCCTCGCCTGCCTTGTTACCAGGGCAAGCTGGTCCGGCGCTGAGGGGAATCCGGAAACACCCAAGCACATGGGTGAGCATATCATCAGTACTAGGGGAGAAGGATCAAGAAGGATTTCCCAGTAAATCTACATGAGGAAAACTCTCCTACAGCCGATGGTGTTTGTAAAAATGGTGGCTTGACTGCCTAGCTCATTCCTGTCCACCCCAACCCAAAACAACAGGGTCTTCTGACAGAACTGCAGTTTTGCTGCTAACTCAACCTGTACTAGAAGTGCTATCTTTCTGAAAACCTTTAACATGAGTTGTTCGGGAGCTTTTTAGATTTTTTTTTTGTTTATTTGTTTCCTTTTTTTTAGAACTACTATCTCCTCCTCCCATCTTCTGCCTATTACAAAAAGCATTAATGGAACCTGTGACAAGACCAAGCACGCTGGAATCCCAAACACTATTTATCCAGTGAATAAATATATTTATCTCAAACAATTCATGGATCCTTTCATTTCTTCCTAAGGAGTTCAGATTTTACTCAAATCAGTAGGAGTTGAAGAAGGTAGATTACTATGCAAGTGAGGTTGCCCATAAAACATGACATTAAAATGGTGATTTATTAAGTAACTTGATTCCAAATATATGAAGCAGATATGTTTTGAGCATGTCGGTACTTACATTAGACATACAAATTCAACTTCTGTAAACTTAGAGCCAATGCAGCTTGGAAAAAACAGGTGACTTGTTCTGGCTTGTACAGCATGCTCAGCATTACTGCTGGTGTCCTCCTAACCACGACATTATGTGTAAGAGTCCTGGCTGCATTTAAGATCCAGTCTAAAGTTGCATTTCAGACAGGAAAAAGAGAAGGAAAATGTAACTCTTATTTTTTCTCTAAACTGTGAAAATATAACCTGGAATCACTGAGACAGCAGAAGCAGCAGCAGCCCCGGATACCATCTTCTCAGGGTTGAACTACATTTTCGGCAATGTATTTGAGAGGAAAGGAATGTTTCAATTTCCTCTTCAGCAGAGGGCAAGAAGACATATGCGGCATCACCTGAAAAGCAACTGAAACTCGACAACAAGCCTACCTTCACTGCAATTCACTCTTTAAAGCTCTGACACGAGGTATGCATGTGACAGATAGGGCAACCTTTCTCACGGCTGCAGAAGAACAACCTGCCAAGAACAAATGGGGCATTATCTAAAGTGTAGGGCTATCTGACAGAAGATGGCCTTCTTCCCCTTTTTTCTTCAAGCCCGTTGTAAGTTTATATTAGAGCAAAGAATAACCTAAGACTTCTGTAAAAAAAAAAACCAAACAAAAAAACCCACATCATTCCTTGTCAGTTTATTACTTGCTACAGGGCACTCACCATAGTTACTGTGTATGGCAAATTCAACTTCATAAGGGCTGCTGACCGCACACTTATTCTGTAGTTTTCACTTTCTTCCACAGGGTTCAAGCTTATCTGTTTACACAAATGAATTTGTGAAACCTGCCCTATTATTTTATGAAAGCATTGACCACTTGAAAATGGGTCTGTAGAAAGCCATGCCCTACATGTGGATTATACCTGCCCTGAATTCACCCTTCTTTCTCTCCATATCCCTCATTTTCCCGACCCTATTTTGCATCTTACCTGCCCCTGGCAGGAACCCCCCAGTTTCCACTGTCAAGATTCCACATTGCTCCACTGCAGTGTACATTACCTGGGTCTGCATCTTAACTTACTCTATCAGAACAGAGCAAAATCATAGACTACGCAAACATCTTTCAAAAGAAAAATCTCTTTGCAGCATATGCTGTTACTTGTCATCCCAACTCTGTTTCATTTGGGAAAAGAGTCACTACATACAGAGGGAATTAATTATGATATGGCTTCATTGCATGGCCTTGCTGACAGCATTTTGTAGAGATACATGGAAGTATGTGACTAATTTGGGTTTATACATATGTCTACTCACAGAGAAGTAAGTTTGAATCAAAGAAAGGCAGAACTATGGATAAGATCCACAAAAGCTACTTTGACGCTCTCATAACGATGTGCTTCTGGGGAGTATGAAGATCTAACAAGTCACTGTCGGGGAAATGGAGAGGTCCCTGTTCTCCACCAGCAGCCCAGCAGAAAAAGCGTCATAGCTTCTCTGTGGCAGCATTTTGTCACAGCTCGCAGAAGAGAGCTGTAGCCAGAGAAGTGCAGCAGTGGGTTTCTCCATCAGCAAAGTGGAGCCATCAGCCAAGGGTGACCGCAGCGCAGATACTGCAGTACTGCAAATACTCTTCTGAGCCTATCACACTTAATTCAATGCATTTCCATTTCCTTCCTGTTCAGTGACAAATTGAATGTGGGTAAAAAGCTCTTCACTGGAGTGTCAAATAATAGTGCCTTCCTTACCAGTACGAACTCCTCAACTTCTCAGGCAAATACACTAGCAAGGGTCAGCCACGTTGTTGGTCCCACTCATACCATATGTACCAGCAGCTAGTCTACTTGACAGCCATACACTTTGGCTATGGAAGTCATGGGCTACTAAACCTAACACAAAACTATTTTCCCCACAAATTGGCCAAATCTATGTAGCAAATTCTACACATATTTACTGCAGGAAAAATATCTGAATAATTCTGTAAGACTAGAATACAGCCCAATCAGCAGCTAAGAGGGTTTTGTTTTGTTTTTTATTTTATTTCTGAAGCTACCATCACTCAACACATCACAGTGTGAATCATATTTAAAATTAATTTAACCTTATAACTATTCCAGTCATAAACATCTTATTCTCTCTTTCTCTGACTTCCAGGTTTAAATTCTAGTCTACCATTTTATCAATTTCCAGCTTTAAGGTTGTGAGTAATACTTTGATTTTTATACAAATGGATTACTGGATCCACAGCTGTCAGTACAATTATGGCCAAGACCTTTGTAGCCTGAACAAAACTACAGAAACATTTAAATAGAACCTACTCAAATGAATAACCAATAAATGAATATTCTTGACAAAAATAACATAACTCCAAGAAGATGGTTATTTAATAGGCTTTTATTGTCCATTAAGTATGAGCTCTGAAATTGTGAAATATCATGTATAGACATTTGTAGGATACAGTTTAAGCACTGCAGCAGTAATTTCAAGATGTAAGTATTTCCTAAAATTTCTCTAAAGCAATGCATATAAAAACATTTAAGCAGAATGAGGTACATACTTCACTTCAGAATGAAATACAGATACTAGTAAATTTAAGAGCAGTTACGTGTGTGAGGTAGAAGGGGCATATAGTGAAAACCAGAAACACATGCTAGAGGGTTATTTCCTTTTCAGTGAGCCAGACCCAAAACTAATAAATTTGCTGCTCAAAATGAAGTTACAATGAGGCCTTGCATCTGAAAATCCTACATTTATATATGTATTTATAACTAGTCTCACCTAAGTTTTCAAGTCCACTATCCTTTACATCCAAACTGCTGCTCTGGACCCCTTTGTCAGACTACAGGAAATTAAGAAGCGCTCTTCAGTTGTTTGTGTGCAGCACATCTATCCCCTAACATCTATCCCCTCTCTTCATCAATTCAAGGGAAAGGCAGCTGGGTGAAAATGCCACATGGATTAGTATCAGTGTGGAGATGAGCATTTTGACCATCATAATTTAATTATGTATATGACAGGACAGAGCACAGCCTCAGCAAGTTTACAGATGATGCAAAATTGTGAGAAGTGTTTGAGAGACCAGAGGATTGTGCTGCCATTCAGAGAGACCTCAACAGCCTGAAGAAATGGGCTGACAGCAACCTCATGAAGTTCAACAAGGGGTGTGCCATGCCCAGCACCTGGGGAGGAACAACCCCATGCACGAGCACAGGCTGGGGTCTAACCAGCTAGAAAGCAACTTTGCAGACAAGGACCTGGGGTCCTGTTGGATAATAAGTGGAACATAAGCCAGCAGCGTGCCCTTGCAGTAAAAGGTGGCCAACAGCACCCTTGGCTGCATTAGGAAAACCATCATCAGTGAGCTGAGGGAGGTGATCCTTCCCGTCCGCTCAGCACTGGTGAGGCCACACCTGGTGCACTGTGTCCAGTTCTGGGCTGCCCAGGATATAAGAGACATAGACATCCTGGAGTGAGTCCAGTGAAGGGCCACAAAGATGACAATTACACTGGAGCCTCTGCCATACAAGGAAAGGCTGAGAGCTGGGACAGCTTCAAGAAGGGCTTCGAGAAGGGAAGGCTTAGCAGGATCTTATCAATATGTATAAATACCTGAAGGGAGAGAGCAAAGAAGATGGAGCCAGGCCTCTCAGTAGTAGCAAGTGAGAGGACAAGAGGCAATGAGCACAAATTAAAATAGAAGAAAATCCACTTTGTCACAGTTTAACCTCAGTCAGCAACCAAGCACCACACAGCCGCTCACTTGCTGCCCATCTCCCCAGTGGGATGGGGGAGAGAATCTGAAGAGAAAAAGAAAACTTGTGCATTGAGATAAGAACAGTTTAATAATTGAAATAAATAAATAAATATTAATAATAATAATGATGACGATGATGATGATGATGATGATGATATGAAAACAACAAAAAGAGAGAGAGAAACAAAACCCAGGAAAAACAAGTGATGCAACCGCTCGCCATCTGCCGACCAATGCCCAGCCAGTCCCCAAGCAGCGATCGCTGCTCCCCGGCCAACTCCCGCCAGTTTATATACTGAGCGTGACATCATATGGTATGGAATAGCGCTTTGGTCAGTTTGGGTCAGCTGTCCTGGCTGTGCCCCCTCCCAGCTTCTTGTGCACCTGGCAGAGCATGGGAAGCTGAAAAGTCCTTGACTTAGTATAAGCACTGCTTAGCAACAACTAAAACTTCAGTGTGTTATCAGCATTATTCTCATGCTAAACCCAAAGCACAGCACTATACCAGCTACTAGGGGGAAAATTGACTCTATCCCAGCCAAAACCAGGACAACTTAAACATGAGGAAAAACTTTTTTTACAGTTAGTACACTAGAACAGGTTGGTCAGGGAGGTGGTGGAGCCTGTGTCTTCCAACCCCACTGGATACAACCTTGAGCAACCTGCTCTAGTTGACCCCGCTTTGAGCTGGGAGGCTGGAGCAGCCACCTCCAGACGTGCCTTGCAACCTCAAACATTCAGTGCTCTAACATCAGAATTCCAAAAAGATGGAGCATATTGGGATCTCTACATGATTTTGCAAACACTCGTGTCTTGTAAAGGAACAGAGAGAAAGTGAAAACAGTTTCTAGATTACCTGATTACCCTAAAACAATGTTACCAAGACCAGATAAATTCTGAAACAGAATTTAAACCCAGGTATGGTGAAAAGTGCAAAACAAAAGCAAATAAATTAACAGAAACCCTAAAAGTTCATCGCCTTCACTTTGTGGCCATGTGCAACACAGACAAAGTACGAAACTTCACACTCTGCACTTAATCACTGCAGCTATTGGAGAAAAGCGGAGCTTACCTAGCTGGCTTCTTATTAGGCACAATGCAGACTTGAAAGCTAAAAATTAGACATGAAGAATGTCTTGTCCTTTCTGTAAATTTCACTACTTCAGCTCTCCTCCAGAAGCACTGAAAGTAAAAGCTGAAGTGGAGTTGAAAGGTACTGGTGTCACAGCTAAACTTATCCTAACAGAATGTCCCTGACAGTAGGCGTCCTTGACTCTCAAGCCTGGGCCTGGTTCAGTTCTCGGTTCCCCACCATGTGCCCCTCAGCATGCAGTGAAGAAGCATGGTTCCCCATTACTTGTTCAAGCAGTCTGCAAAATTTGCAAATTCCACCTGTCCCATTTTCCCTGTCTGAAGCTGAAGCGCTATTTGTCACTGCCAACATATGTATGTAGCTATACATCATAAGGAATTAATGCACAAAACTGCACTTGCCATTAGAATACAGGGATGTTACTGGCAGGTACGGCACTCTCTGACTACTTAATGACATATGGCTTCATTTTGATCTAGTACTGAGGTTGCATACAAGGCAAAAAATGTCATGTAAGTTTTCCTTACAAGCCTTTCTGAAATAAGACTCCAACTTTGCTATAAATACAATGGTATGTCTTCTTTTAAAATAATATTAATATCATTAATAAACTATTTTAATAATTATTAATCACTTAGGATATAGTTTTGTAACTATGTGTTTTATTCATCTGTCAATAATCCACACAGATCTAAATTTGTCTTATTTATGCAGAGCTACATGTTCAAAAAACCACAAATTTTCTTATTTTCCATCTTAGCTACTATATTTTTCCACAATAAAGTCCCATCCCTTCTGCCTACTGCATTGCTGTTTGCTATCACAATCAGAGACCTAATTAAGGAGACTTTGTATCATTAGTTTTCAAATTAAAAATATTTGGAAGACAACATAGACACATTTTTCAGAAGACAGAAAGTGATGTTTCCATTTGCAAAAGAAAATCTAACCCCAAGCGAATCTTAAAAAAGAACCTGCACAGAACCACACTGTCCTGGAACTCAGGTTCTTTTGAGTTTCAGAACTCTAAAGGGTGATTGCCCCATTGTCTAATGGACAGCTGGAAGAAAGGGAGCTTTGACTTCAAACTAAGATGACATCCTGAAAATAAGAAATGTTTGCAGCTCCCAAAAAGCCTTGCCAGCATATATCAACTTAGCTGGATCATAAGCAAGCATCGGAAATACCATTTCTATTTTCAGAACATCATGCATCCAGGATGAAAGCTGGGTTCCTCCCACATCTAAATTGCTCAGTAAATCTTACATTTCAAGAACAGTCTTATGATAAATGTCAATTTTGTGCTAACTGCATTCTGCAAATATTTAAATTGAGACGTGTATAAAAAACAGACAAGGAAGACTTTTTTTAAACTGAGGATGCACCTTGGCCAAGCAAGAAAAACATTTAAGCCATGAGCTACAGGTTAACATTCAGTCCAGACTGAGTTGGGAAAAGATATTTTTGCATACCCTTGAGATGTGTCAAAAATAAAGTATTTCATACAAGTGGAATGCTTAAACATGAAGCTATGTGATACTACAAAGTAATTACAGTTGGAACTTGGGGAAAAAATTAATAGACAGATGGTCTCCACTTTCTACTCTGAAAAGTAAAAAAAAAAAAAAATATGATGATGATTCTAATCCCTACACAGCAAACTATTTTTAAATTACAGATTTTTGTGATGTATTAAAAAATAATCTGTTCAAATCAGATATACACAGAAAACAAAAACCTTGTCGAAATTTTCTGCAAATGTTGATTTAAGTTAAAATAATCATTATCTGACACTTGTACTATTAGAAATCTTTTCTTTCACGAAAAGCCCAGCACCAGCACTCCCTTCTCTTCAGAACAGCAGTTGCTACTAAACAGCAACTGAGTTACATCAGTATGGAAAACAAAAAATTTACAACTATGAGACAAACTTGCTTATCATTTAAACAATAAAAATATTCCATTATTAGGTTCTAAATCTCAAAACTGAATAAATACCTACCATGATTACTCCTTCCCTAAAACTACCTGATTTTTTTATAGCTGTTTTCTTCTAGTACACTCAGCAGGGCACAGGCAGATGATAGGATAAGGATCTCATTTTATTGTCTAAATTGGAATCCAAATTGGAAAGGCTGCCTCCTCAGCTAGCTGGTCTGTGGATTAGAATTGAATGGGTCGTTTTAGTTCAATTTCTCCACAGACAAAAATAATAATAATTAAATAAAGATACCTTGTTTATCAGTCTTAGTTCAGCACAAGGCAGGCCTGAATATGTTCTCTGTTACAATACATCCTAGAGTATATTCTTGAAAATAAGCAAGCCTACCAAATAGTACCTGAATATGCAGAGCATTTTAGTCTTTCCTATACTTAATATCCTCTTTATGAAGTCAATATATTTCTGTTGCTTCTGGATGTTTGCGATGTGTTAAGACAAATCAGAGGAATTAGAGCAAATACTATATATTGAAATTTCCAGTTTTGTAGCTGAATCAAATAACAAAGGCTGAAATCTGAGTGGTACGTAGTAAGTATTGCTGGTAGAAAGGCATCTATCAAAAGTCAGGGTAAAGCTACCGAAGATAGAAATACCGAGTTTCTCTTGCTTGCAAAATATTGTCAAATCATTATGACAGTGCATGCACAGCTGTACATAAATGTTTAGTAATGATGCCAGCAACATTGCAAGAAAAAAAACAATAAGGATGGAATATGTGCCTCCAGAGTTAACTTGACAGAAAAAAAGGCTTTTTCTGCAGAGATCTATAAATACTAAATATTACAATTGGTTATTGATTTTTTTGTAAATATTTGAAGGTATTTTACAGCATCATCATCATGAGGAGGCCAAAGAGAATTTTGGCTAAAACAATCAAACTGCATAATCAGGTTGAGAATAAATATACAAGTTTGAAAGATTTTTTTTTTAAATGAAAAAAATACGGGAATATTTTTTGGATAACATTACTTACTACACAGTGTTTCTTAAGCTCCAACTGCAAAAATCTATAACATATTCATTAGATGAAACTATCGCATTTTATTCGCTTCACAGAACTCATGTCTCTCCTTGCATGTCATTTCCTGGATTAAAAGATTAAGCTAAGAAATTTATATTGGAATTAAGTGTTTCAACAGGCAACTTTGGACAGGGTGGGAATCTTGAACTCCCCTATTGGCTAGAGAGAACAAACTCCTAGGAGAAGTAACGAGCTATACTCTGTGGTGGATCAAAATTTTGAAGGGAAGAAGCCAAGCTCTGCCAGTGTTTGCAAGTGTTTTCTTAGTTAAGGAAAGGTGAGATACATTATCACTGTATGTCTTATTCACAAAAGTCAGAAAATTGGCATTTAAAAGAAACTACATTCTGTTTTACAAAGGCAAAAGGCCATTTGTTGCACAGTTAACAGTAAGCACATACTGAAGGGTAGAAGCTATGTTGTTCAGATGAAAAGCCTGTTTTCTCCTGCTCATTATCTCTGAATATTATATATTTTTAAGTTACTTATTGTGAGTACCATATAACTTAATCAGGCTAATCACCATTGAGTATCGCAAAGTGCTGTGACGCTGTATTGTTCTTTCCTTATGAACACGTTTACCAGGAAAAATAAAAGTGATTACATGTAGAGTTCCCACCAATGTAAACTATAGGCATGTACAAATACTTTAATTTTCTTAATGTATATTTGCTAGAGCTATAACATCGTTGATAGCATTACTTACATGCTCCCAGTTCCTTAAGTATTTTGGACAATTTCACATAAACAAAAAGAATGGTACCTCATCCTGTTAAATCAGCAAAATCACGACACTATTTTTTCGATGATGGAAGAAAGAATTTCATTGAAAAAGGAAACCAAAAAGGTCTTGGCTTTATTATAAATGACTGTAACAACTTTTCCTCTCAATGTCAAATACAGTATCACTTACCAGACTTGGCAAAAATATGCAAATTTTTGTATTTACTGTTTGGGGGGATCATGCACCCTATCAGCAGCCTTCCAGAGAAGTCCTTGTACCCTTTCATCTCCAGATTTTATACTGTGTGGTAATCCAAGCCATATGGCTCCTACCTACATCTCCTTAGCTGAACTCCTGAACAGGGCTGTCAAGTAAGGAAAGCCTGCTTAGATCTGTGACCCCTTCACGATTGATCCTCAAGTGTAACTCAGTCAACCAGTGATAGTATTACATGTTGTAGGAATTGCTGAACTTACTGCTGTGTCCCTTTGTCGAGCATGGTATAGAAAGTATGGTTGTCTAATACTATGTCTGGTGGTTAAAAAAAAAAAAGGGAAGCTGGCTTCCTTTCCCCTCAGAACTGGATATTGTCACCAACATTTTGAACATCATGCACTCCTGCAGGCATATTATAAGCTACAGAAACAGGTTTGTCTCAACTGAAAAGCAATCTTGACACTGCTCTGATTCGAATGTGAGAATCTAATGTATTATACAGAGCAAACTATTTAATAGTTTGAATAATGAAAAAGAGAAGATTGGAATTTTTAATGGAAACAGGAAAATTTAATACTGGAAACCCTTTATTCAATTAACAGGTTAATTTATTCCAAGATCTTTTAAAAAGAATGGTGAATTATTTACAATGGATAGACAATGCAACATTTTACAAAGCTATAGCATGTGAAGGGCAGTTACAGTAATTCCAATACTGATTCATTTGCCTGTGATCTCAAATGCTGATTACAAAACCCTGCTGTCTCAATGAATTTCAAAAAAGCTCAAGGTTAATCTCTTACATGATTTACACTTAGAAAATGTTAAGATTCACAATGAAATTTAAACCATACAGTCTAATTAGTAACTTATATTTAAGCCTGTATCCCGGTAAGACACTTAACAATTGTAGACGTAATGAATGCATGTTTACTTAGCACCTAATAGTCTACAAAATACAACCTCAACAAAAATTACATCCCAACTCACGTTTCATCCATGTATACTTGGAATCTAAAATGAAGAACAAGTTATTGGTACAACTCAACAAAGTACTCTTAAGTTTCTCGCTGCCTCATCAGGCTTTAGACTATGTAGCTGCTTTGTTCACATCACTTGTAGTCTAGTTATCAGACCATCTCTTGGTTCAAACTGCAAATTCCTTTAGCAAATTCTGGCAAAAAGAAGTATATTATTCTAAGCATAAATTCTGAAGTAAATCGTGCCTGATTAACCGCTCCTGAAGCTGAAATTCTGTTGTGGGGTTATACAACAAGAGTCAGGATAAACACCAGCAGACTAAGATGTCTGTGCTCTGCTCACACTGAGAAGACACATCAAATCTAGATGAAAGATTTTTACAATTTTTGCTTTAGTCTACCTTATTATTCTTCTATTTGCTGAAACTACTGATGGGTCTATTAAGATATTTTCTGTTTGCATTGACCAAGCTAGAGCTGGTCCTGAATGTCAGTCAATAAGACTTTACCAAGAATTGGTATTATCAAACCAATTTGATTGCTTTCTTAGATCTAAAGTTTCATTTTTTAAAAGTAATGGTAGATACAGTTTCCACAATGCCATTTTGATTAATATTTTCAGTTAAAAAATAGGACTGGACAGAATCAAAGCACATGTAAAGAAACCGCTGACATCTTCAGTAGCAAATAGGGACAGTTCTTGGGATAGCTAACATTACTTTCATTGATGAGCTGGAACTAAGCAATGACTTGCTTATGACTGGAATTGGCAAAATTGTTAGATATGAGGGGAACAAGTAGAAAGGCTGATTGTGATTACTTTCCTAGGTATAAATGTGTTTTATTACAGCCAAAAGAAGAATAATTCATTAAACAATAAGGAATTCTGGTCTTTCCTGCAGAATGGAGTATGTATCTTGGAAAAACAGTGTCACAGGATTTTAGGCATCATGGTTAAACATCTAGCTAGTTGAGAGTGATATGCTGTGGCAGGAAGAGATAATATAAAAACCTTGGACATAAAAAGAGAATAAAAAATACTGGAGAAAATTCTATTTTGGTAGAAGGCTTTCAGAAATATTCTTGGTATTTAAATATTGTTTACAGAGATCAAATTCAAAAGGGGTCATTGAAAGGACTGGTGAAGAAAGTGAAGAATAATACAAATTAAACTGATGAAAATGCCCCTTTATGACCTGTATGATTAAAAGGCTTAGTTTGATCAGTTAATCAAGAAGATTGAGAGGTTGTCTGATTACAATATATATGAAACTATTTCTCCCAGTCAAGGAACTAGGGTTTTCTTCTAGCACAGAAAGCGTAACAGAAGAGCATTACAATAACCAACTCTTCTTTTGAAAATCTGACATGAATATTCATGAAGGTAGCTAACCACTAGAGCTACAAACTACCAAGGGCACTAATAGATTCTCCAATCCTTAATGCCTATAAACCAAGAGTATGCATTTCTTTGAAAATTATGTTGAGTTAAACACGTGTTACTCAAATACATATAGGGTGATTGAAATTAAATGACTTAAGATATGTGGGAGGTCAGATCTGAACACTTAAAGGGTCATGTCTGTCCATGAAACTTTTAAAGACTGCACCCAATGTGTATCCGCATATCGGGGAAAATAGTCTATCCATGCACAGAATGTAGTGATTATGCTGAAAACCAGAAAACCAAAGGTAAAAGTTAGATACACTTTTAGCCACTGATACTTAGTAAGTAGATTCTTGAACTTCAGTAGCATCTATAATGTTCCGATGGACATGGCCTAGACTTCACATTCAACTTCTTTCCTGC
>VYZW01010930.1:43046-55401 GCA_013401315.1 Balaeniceps rex | reverse complement strand
TCAAATCTTTCATTAGCTTTTTTAGATTGAACAGAAAACTGTTTAAAGTAAATGCAGATTAGGAATGCGGGAGTTTCCGTGCTAACTGATTTGGAAGAGGTACTAATGCTAGTCAGCAAATCAAGAGTTAAGACTACATCACACTTGGATATGTAAAAGCCAATGAAAAACCCAAGAACTTACTTACTGCAAATTGTTCAAGTCCCAGAACTAATTTTAAAGTAGGTTGAGGATGAAATGCATTAATCTTGAGGGAAGCTGGGGGGGGTAAATGCACTCCACTTGTTTACTGAAATAAGAATACTTGTCTGTAATTTTCTGACACAGTAACATTTTATTTTGGGAACTAAGTACATCACTAACCATGATTACAATTACTGATCATCAGCGATTGATACGTCACTGATCATGATTATAAACTGTGATATATTTGTTAAAAGGGAAAAAAATATTTGAATAGCAAGTCCATGTATGATTTTTTCACCTATAGCAAATACCTTACTGAATAAAAAGAGAAAGAGCATTTGTTGCTCAGTTTACAAATAGATTTGAGACACTGGAATACAATACTCTGAGGAAGTGACTAGTAATCATAACAGTATCAGGTCATCTGGTAAGCAACTTTACTAGTACTAAACTGATTGAGGTTAATAATTACTTTACTCAAATCGATACATTGTATTATTTGTACAGCAACTATTACAACAGTAGGTTTTCCCACATATACCACCCCTTTAAAAAAGTTGCTTTAAAATGTTTCTTTCACTGCATATAAATTATAGGAAGGAGAGACCATCTCTTTTCACTGTATAAAAATCTGTGGATATTGACACTTGCAGGATATCCTGATAGTTTTATTGCAGAGCCAATGATACTGATTTTCTGAATTCTAGTTAATTATTTCAGTTCTTACAGTTCTCTCAATGATTTTAAAGCATTTCTATGCATCTCTCCCCTTTCTGTAAACCTGTTGTTTCCTCTATCTTCATTTTACAGAAATTTCTTGCTCTGAAATGAATAATTTTTTTTTTTTTTTTTTTTTTTACCAACCTTCTAACCCTAGGACTAATTAGTCATTCAGGCAGCATTCACACCTGTGACCAGATACAGGATTTGAAGCCAGTGTCCTCAGTTAAGGACACTGTCCTTTAGACAGTCACCAGTGAACTTTCCTTAGTAAAGGCAAATTGGATTATGGATTATCCAATCTCATTTGGGAATAGCCCATTTTATTTCCATAGTGAACAGACAATGCCTCCCTGAGCCCCACTCCTCCAGTTCAATTATGTCAAATTAAAAAGTGGAAATCATACCATCAGACAATTCATCACCTAAAGCAATACGGGATCAAGAAGAAATTTCCTTTTCAGAGACTAAAACCAGATATGTGAGGTTTGTTTGATTTTCTTTTCCCTTTCTGTCCTTTTTTCAGAGCAGCAAGTGAATGGAAACTGTGCAGCAAGACAAGCAGCATTATACATTGCAACTTCACAGCAGTACGTGCACCAGCAAGGCAGCTCTTTTGGTCAGATGGCCTAAGGAAGCTCTCAGAGGAAAGTGTGGTTACAGGCTGCAACTTTCAAAGCTTTGGGAAAATGTGCAGAGGCCTTCACATCCAGCTAAGGCCTCAAACCTTTAACCAGCTCATTCCCTAGATGGATGGTAGCATTTCAGTATTCATCTTCAGTCTGCCCTAGACATGGCTTACGTCTTTATATGGACATACTGTGTTACAAGTAAATCTGCAGCCTATGAGTTACTCCTGTAAAACTCTTCATTTCTGCCTTGGATTGCATCTCCATTCCAGGCTCTCCCCTCAGAACCTTCCTGTTACGCCAAAACACAAACATAACTTACTGAACCAACACAACCATATGCAGGTCAGCATTTCCTGCATCCCTCAGTGAAACTGAAGATGAATGCAATGCAGGAGAACCCCTGGCAGCTGCTTTGTCAATTTGAAAGCCAAGTGAGGAGCAAAAATAGCTTAAGAGTTTCAGATTAAAAAATAATACAGTATTTTTTCAGAATTAGTTGGTTGTGGATTAATTTCTTCCACAGTAGTCTACATTTTTTTCTTACAGTAAGAAGATGAACTATATGTGATGGCTATATATATATATATGAACATCCCTTTTAGATTATACAACTGAGATCTACATAACTTGATGCTGACTGCTACATCTTAGTAATATATGTGCATGTGAGCGTGTAACTGTATGTTTTCAAGGCCTATCATGATTCTACAAGTCACATTCAGTAACAAATATGCCAGGAAAACACTGCTACATACAACAACAAGAACCTACATTCAACTAATTTTTCTCTTTGCTAAGGCTTCATAACTGAATTAGAGAAGATGTAGGACATCAAACACCACACAGATTTAATTCAAAGCTATTGAGACAAAGCCTTTTGTAAGTTAGGAAGAAGTAGACAGAACTACATAAAAGACTTAACTTGGCAGAGTTGTGCTTCCTCCTGTTAACATTTCCCTTTCCTCACAAAGGTGTATGGAACAGGCTGCAATAGTGGACACACCTATAGAGCCCTGCCTTAGGATCCAGCTTGTCCACTTCAAAGGTCGGAGCTTACAGCTGTAGTGAGCGACAGCAATGCTTACTGAAATATTGCTACTGGTGAATCCAAGAACGTGTGCACCCAAACAACTTTACCCACTTTAAGATCAAGAAAAAAGCAGGTGCAAGGCCAGGGCCCTAAATGCAGCTTTCATGATGTAAGACATTAGCCCCTGAAGCCAGCATGCATCAGCTCAGTACTAGAAGCCTCAACTTTCTTTCATTGAAGTCAATGACAAAACTTTTCAAAATATGCAACAGTCTACCTAAAGATAAGAAAATCATAGCACATATTTTTCTTTTGTATTCTGTAAGACTTTGTGACTTCCTATATTTTTCTCTCAATTCTTCCCCTTTAATCATGGCAGCTACTTAACTTAGATAAATGGACTCTGTATCTGTGATTCCAAATTAGCAATATCTAATTTTTACGTAGTTATTTGCTATGAAATTCAAACATTAACTATTTATGGGACACCATTGAGGAGAGTGACTGTATACATATTCCAGAAAACAAAATTATTCACATATATCGACTCAAATATGTATTTCTGTACTTCATAACATAATTGTTTCTTCATAGTCCTAGTATAATTCACATTTAAATTCTTAACTTTGTTCTGCAAACAAGCCCTAGAGCTGCAAGAGAGAGGATGGTGATTTCTTCCAAGCACAGCAACAAATTAAATTGCCTAACAACAAAAGGTATACTCCAGGAGTAAAAGGCTGCCTGCAAGAAAAGTGAAGAAGATCATACATACAGAGTTCTTTCCATCCACTCATTGAGATTGGACTACTAAGATTTATGTTTTGTAATTAAATTGCACCATAGCTATTAGAGATTCTGGGTAAGTAGCTCTAAAGAGTTTAAACAACTGAGGAAATCTTTCCAAGTTATTATCGTTCCTCATAAAGGTGAAATACTTTTTTCTGAACTTGCAGTGAGGGAAGATGAACCAGAAATCACACCGATGATGTAGAAGACATTTGAGAACATGACTTCTCTAAAAAGAGAGTGTGCACTATGGTTGATTTAACACATAAGATTATGTTTAGAGATGTTGCTATGGTTTTTATATTTATTTGGTTATATTTATTATTATTTATTTATTTTTAGATGACGCCTGGCCAAAAATTGCAAAGGGTGCCCGAGAGACAGAAGGAAAGCGTGGCAATTCCATAGGCATCCATTAAGCTTTTTCCACTCCAATGGCATAGTCCTGCTAGACTGAAGAATACAGCATAACTGGATTAATAAAATTTTAATATGCCTTACAATTAAATAACTTATATTGAAGCTACATTGTGGATAAATGTATTTTCCACTGACTTCAGCATTAGTTTATGCTGAAGTTTCTTTAGCCTAGTGACATTTGAAAACAGCAAGTTTTATTTCTGAGAGAAATTGCCTGAGCTTACTCTATTATGATTTGACATTTACATCGCAGTCATAGCCTGCAGCTCCAGCCAAGATCAAATCCCCACTGTTCACGCACATATAAATGTATGATCCCTGCTCCAGAGAATTTAAATCTGAGGTCACCTGCTAAGCCAGCTACAGAAAACCAGAGAATCTAAATAACAAATTATCAACGTAGCCATTTAGACAACTGCAACCCTGAGGTTATTGTTACTGACATAGAAAAGCCTGAAGGAGGATTTTTGGTCCCCACAGTGAAACTCCTTTTTGTATGCAGCCCACATAATCTGGGTAAATATACTTTCTAAGATGGAAACCAAACAACATAGATTTGTTGTGTGGCCTAATGTTTGATTATAGTAGTTTTTCTGGCGCATAAACGTCACGCTATGATTCAGACCACTGAGAAAGGGTCATTAATTTAGAATTCAATTTATTTTACTTGTACATGAAAGGTTTGCATTACCAATTTTGCTGAAGTTTTATTATGTTTGCTTTGATGAAGGCATAGTTCTTAGAAAGATAGGTTTTCATTTTCCATTTTAAAAATTCAGGACTTGTTGAAGTCTGGACTTGGACCTGTCTTTTGATTGTGAAATACACCTTAACTTGACTTTTATTTCACCAAGACTGTACGAATTTTGAAGGGCTGTCGGCAAGCCAGAGACCTTGATTTTTTTCTTAATGCCAAGGCAACTAAACAGTGAACTGTTTAGCTCTACTTCTGTATTAGTTGCTTTTAGTCCCTTCTAAGATCCCTTTCTCATCTCCTACCCTACAATACGCACTCATGTATTAAAAAATTGAATTCAAGTATGTATCAATAAATATATGTCAAACACACAGCTGTCAATACTTAATCCTTTAAGTTATTTTACCATGCCTAAAGTCTACTGCTTGATGTAATTGTGCAGTCTGCCAGTGAGTTGTGAGCACTCGGCATCCAAAATTCAATTGTATCCTACTTGGGAAGCTCACACAGTGGTGTGAATACTTTCTTATTAATCCAAATCTGAGTTAAATTCTTGAGTTAACTTTTACTGTTACACTTGAAATACTTTTTGCAATGCTATTTAAATTCCTTTATTGCATGACTGCACATCTCTGTGGTGAAGGACTTTATTGGTTTGTTGGACGTACTTCAAGTCCCATTAAAGATTATTCAGAATTTTGTTTCACTAGTTATTTTTCCACCAGTGAACACAAACTATTTTGTTGTACCTTTCACTGATCTTGATTTGATCAATTTTATGCTTTCAGGTCTTTGTTTCAAGTCATTTGCCAGTTAAGTTGCTCAAATACATCCTTATTTATTAAAAGTGGCTGCATTTTCTGCTTAGTTAGCAATAGTGGATGAACCTATTCTGAATGCATAATGAATTAAAATAATGACTGAGGCCTTAACTATTATTATAATTTTCTCTGATTTGGTTTATATCAAGACCTGGTTTATTCATAGTGGAATCCTTTGAACTCTGAAGGTTATGGAGAAACTGAGATGCCACTTTCAAGTTAGTGAAGCTCTGAAAAGCTTTTAGGCTTCGTGGTGAATTTAAAATCCAGTATTACCGTCACAAAGCTCTTGTTACTGTATGGTCTGAATACATTTCAAACACAACCACTCACAGACTTAATGTCTCTGTCCCTGGCCTAGCCTGCAGACAGGCCTGTTAACCGTCGTTCAGGTAAACACCTTCCAGTCTTCGCCCACTTGTCTTCATCTGTGAAAGTCTGTTGGACTGTGAAGTCCTTTAAAAGGTTCAAATTCTCCTGAGGCTTCTACTTCATTAATGACAGCATCCTCCCACTCACAAAAGAGGGAACGGAAACGTCAAGAGGAAACTGAAGGAAAAGACAGCATCTCTTCAGCCCAATTGCAAACAATTCTTTTTTGCAAATTTTGGCCTTTCTGAATGCAGAAAACTCAGGTGGCGGTCAATAAGGAAACAAGAGTTGCCCATTTCAGTCAGCGTCCCTACTGTCATCCCTGTGATTTTACTCCACTGGACTCTCCACACATACCGACAGCAGTGTTAAGCCACAGTGACCCTTCGTTAAGTGTTGCCACTTATCAATATTGATTGCATAACAAAGCTTTTTCTTAATGTTCTGCTTCAGTTTTTGAAAATCTATCTAAGGTGTACAAACATTTTATTGTAATGCCTGTAATATCTATTTGCAGCTGTTTTTTTTTTTTTCAACTAGATGCTGCTAATAAAGTCTTCTGTTGTCATGGTTGATGAATTTATGAGCTGCCCAGACATGTCAGGACCACAAGAGGCCTTGCTCTGTCCCTGCCCAGTCTCCCTCAGGGCTCCCCTCACCCTGCCCACGGCCCAGGACCCCATGTCAGCCCCCTGGGGCCGTCAGCCCGTGCCCCAGCGACGCCGCTGCAGGGCCCATCTCCAGCTCCCCACAGCCCTGCCCTGCCCCGTCATGGGTCCCGCTGAGCCAGGCCCACCCGCAGGCCCACGTCCCGGCCCGGCCTTGGCCTGTCCCCATCCCCAGGGGGGTGCCCAGTGCCCGGGGCTGGGGCTGCTCCGGTGCCCCCCAGCTGCCTTGCTTGATCCAGCAACTTGTACGTTTGATACCAGCCCTAATCCACCTCCTTTTTGCTGTCACCAGTGCAAAGCCAAGCCTGCAACAAGAAGCTCACAGGCAATATGCCCCCTCGTAGTTTCTGTCAATGACAACATGAGTAATGCTGTAAGGCACAGACACAAGTGAACAGTTATTTAAAAAATAACCCAAAACTTATTAATTTAGACGTTTTGCCTTGGGTAACACTTACACAGAGACCCAGATCTCGCACAGAGGATGGCCAGTCGCTGTCTGAGTGGCAACAGCAGGGTCCTCTG
Source organism: Balaeniceps rex (assembly GCA_013401315.1). Lineage (NCBI taxonomy): Eukaryota > Metazoa > Chordata > Aves > Pelecaniformes > Balaenicipitidae > Balaeniceps > Balaeniceps rex. The sequence continues at coordinate 48,544 of VYZW01010930.1, read as the reverse complement.
CAAGCGTCCCTGCAGCGGTGTCTTCACTGGCTTGGGTGAGACTCCCCAAAGGGTTCTGCTGGATTCTCACCACCCGTCTAGCCCCTGGTCCTGCACGATCACTCCAGCACATTATCTCCTAACTATTTTAGCTTTGTACAGAAGACTTCCTGGCATGACCATTTCTGCATCTGAAGAAACGGTTTCCACTGACTATTTAAAATTATCAGTGTGCAGCTTGGCAAATTTTATCATAGGAGCTGCCTGGTGACAGCCACTTCCACAGCAGTTGCAAAGAGAAATGCTGAAATAACATGACTCCCATTCTGAATATGGCTAATTGTTTGAATTATATATTTTCTATGTAAGAAAAAAACTAAGTGCTTATTTTAAAATAATGATTGTCTATTCCACGCAGCAGCCCCTGCTGTAAGACCAAGTTAGGTGAGTACTGAAAGATCACTAATGCCAGAAATAGGCGTATTTTCTCATGACAATACTGATTTCTTAGCAGACACATGGCAAGGTATTTTGTCAAATAATGCCAAAAAACAAAGTTCAGGTGCATGAACTTTCACCTTTTTTCTGAATGTTTAGGCGTACACAGATATGCAATTGTCATAATGTCACTCAGAATGAAAAGTTTTACGTAGTCTATCTTGACAAGAGTGAAGGCACTAAAAAATTAATCGCAACCCCCAAAACACAAAGATCAAGCAGCATATTGGTTGTTTATTTTTCTTGCAAAATGACAGTAAGAGGTGATCTGAAAGTCAGTTTGCTAGAAATGGATGTTGATTCTAGGAGGATGAAGCTAAATTTTCTTGCTTTTCAACATGAGCAAATATGTAATGAGAAATTTTGACACTGCAGCCATATACATGTTATTGACTTCTTCAAATATAAAACAAAAAATGCTCACATTTATATGCAGAATATCAAACCTCACATTTTATCACAACCTATTTCATTTAATATTCAAATACTTCATTTGTAGTTTGAACTACCTCATTTTTACTGTCATCCTTTGCAGATGTCCACTACGTGCTAAAAAAATCACTTAAAAATGTGTGAAAAGAAAATTAGTTAAGAATTTTTGAGTCTCTGTATATGCACAGTGATATAACGTGACCATTACAGTGCAAGAAACAAAGTGACTTTATACAGCCTATGGACGATTACTAAAAATGCTAACCACCTCTTGACAATGTTAATAATTCCTTGATGGCTATGTCCCCTTGGGGTTTTCTTTGGATTAAACTGAAGTGATTAATGTTCATTTCAGAGAGGCAGAAGGCATTTAAAACTGCTGGTAAAGAAACCGCTAGACATGGACAGTTCAGTGTCCTATATTCTAAAACACCTTGCCTGGTGAGGAAAAAAATGTTTTCTGGAGTAAAAATGGAATAGAAATAATGGAATAGAAATAATTTCAGGGCAGCAAAGCAAATGATGAAGCGAGATTGCTCAGTCACACTGATCAAAACAGCCCTGTGGCATTTAAATATTCAGTGGAGTTCCTATGTCTGCTAGGCTTTTCCTGTGGCAGAGATGATACAGCATTATGCAAATTTGCAGTGGTAAAAGACAATTTCCATTAGCAGCAAGACTGCTAATTTTAACAGGTCTTTTGTTAAGAAAGACCTATCCACTGAACGGTGAAAGTGTGTACCATGTATGAAGGGAAAAGTTCAACAGTATTATTGACAGCTGTACCACTTAGTGCAGATTGTGCACACAGAATATTAAAAGCAGTGCTGCCATCTCTTGGTTGGTTTTGGCTGTAGTAAACACATACTGTATTTGCCACATATTTGAAAAAAAAAAAAACCTGCAGAAATGAATGCCACAACATGACACTGTTCAGCAATGTCCAAACCACAGGACATGAAAAGGTAACATTCAAATATTTCAGTAAATGGGGCTACGCCTACAGATTAAGCTTGTGCCTCCCTGTTGGCCATATAGGAGACATTTATACAGATGTGGGGTTTTTTCCCTCTCTCTTCCTGCCTTTGGGGTAATTTTACCTCCTGAAAAAAGATCACATTTGGAGTAGACAGAAGGGAAATGTCTCAGAGAACATTTAGGATGTTATCTGGTAAGTTCTAAGCCTAAAAGCATACAAGTCCTGCAGGGAAGATTTCTGCTGGGATTCAGGTGGTTTTAGTTACATTCATATTTAAAATATATATACACACACATATATACAAATTTATTTATATATAAAAGAATGTATAAGCAAAATAGTTGCCCTGTCACACTGGAGGAACAAAAATCAATTTGATCAATACTGCACAGATGTTGCATCCTGCCCTTCTGGCAGAGTCCAAAAAGCAGAACTTGCCAATGGACTACCAGAATCAGAGCCCTGTCTTCTGTTTCCTTCTAGATTTCAACCCCCCTGATATGCAAACAAGGGTTGTATTATATTTCCTTCCATAGGAAAAATAGAATAAATCATGGTGCAACAGAAACCTGCCTACTGCCTCTCTTACAAATTACCACTCTTAATATTCTCAAAATAGATGCTTATTGTCATGGCCCTATTCACCTAAGCTTTTGCTTGGATGTAAAGTTTTGAGATCCCTAAAATCATCCAGTCTAAATTATTTTTTAAGACACTCCAAAGAAACAGAACTTCTGTATATATAATACTTGCATTGAGTATTTTCTCCCTGCAACTCAGGCCTCTCATATGTCCTTAGTTGTAAAACTAAAACTTGAGTCAGTCACTGGTCTGTCCTAAAAACCTGGTTAAAAAGTTTTCAAGAGCAAATTCATTAGGCATACAAACAGTGTAAGTTGCAAAATTCAGAAGCACTTTCTGAAAAATGTATCTTGTTTAGGTTTCATTTCTTCTCTGCTTAGAGCAGGTCCAATTAGATCAGGTTGCTCAGGGTGGTTTTCAGGCGAGGATTCAGTTGTCTCTGGCAACGGAGATTCCACAACCAAACTGTGCGCCTGTTCCCAAACCTGACCACTCTTGCGGTGAAAATAAAAACCAGTCCTAATATCTAATCAGAATTGCCCATGTTGCAGTTTGTGTCCATTGCCTTTTCTTCTGTCACTGCTGGCTCATGTCCCACTTGCTGTCCACAAGGTCCCCTGAGCTGCTTTCTGCCCAGGCAGCCCCAGCCTGTACTGTTGGGTGGGGTTATTCCATTTCAGATGCAGCGCTTAAACTGCGTGCAAAATGGAAAGAATTACAGGACATAAAGGACAATTGTCACAAGTGATTAAATAGAATACAGGGTGGAAAACATATTCTTTCTGTTGAATACCCAATTCTAGCTTTTTTTACAGCAGCTATTCGGCAGCTCAGTTCTTTGTAACCTAGGGTACAGGTGCAGGATGGGAGAGGCATCAGATTATCAATTATCTTATGTAGCATGACACCCGAGTAATGAATTGCAATTTATAATACAACTCTGTCACAGCTTACTACTGCTTTGTTTCTGCATGGATAACTCATGATTCCTCAGCTGCCTTCAGACTTGGATATATGTGATGCAGGTAAGCACTCTGTGGTACTGGAGCCCCTCTGTATGTAGTAAGGGAAGAAAAGGAGAAAACAGAGAAGTTCCGAAACACAGAAGGGAAAAAAAAACATGATTAATAAAATTTAAAATCTGCCATTGATCAAACTAAGGCATTCTGCCTATAGCTGCAAAAGTAGGCTAGTAACTAACATGTCAGGTACCACAGGAGTCAAGAAAAATGCTTTGCTACTGAGCTGCATGGAAACAAACCCAAAAACTTCAGTACACTGTCCAAACTCAACTGGTTAAAACTCTTGATCTCGATATCAGGAAATCCTGTATTATCTATCAATATTGATAGATTCAAGCAATTCAATCGGTGCACAAAGTCAGTCATTTATCTTTTTTCTTTCAAGATCCCAGCTTTTTAATCTATGTGGATGTAAGCAAAGATTGCCTTTACATGAAGAAACTCATACTTAAGGCTGAATGGATATACACACCTACTCAGCTGAGGTTTTGACCTGACATGTCCAAAATAAAAAAGCATCCTTAAGACCAAAGTTTGCTTAACTATTTAAAACCTAAGAAGTTGCAATGGAATCAAGAACCAGTGGGATATACCATTCTGAACCTACTTTCCAAATATTATTGAACCAAATATTCAGTAATAAAAACTATAAGTGGTCCTTGATCAGATTATATTGACTAGTCACAAACATGACAAGAGAAACAGATAAGCTGTGGAAGATGTAATATTATGTTATGTTACATACATGGGGTCATAAATTAATCATATTTCTGCAGATGGACACTATATTAACAAGAATTGTAATTACTACAGTGTTTTATGTACTATTGACATTCCAGAAGTACATAATCTATCTAACTATGAATTTTTATAATAGTGCCAGCCTCTGACGAGGGTTTTATCTAGCATTGCTTTAGTCACAGTATCTAACCTTGGTAATTTATCTGATGGAACCAACAATAACCTCGAACTACGTTTTCTACTTAGTTTTTGATGAGACACCTCTACTCTCATCAGTGCAGCGACGTACTGTCAGTATTGTGACTGATAGTCATAATACGGAATTATCAGTGTCCTATCACTCTGTCACTATTTTTACAAAATATGCCAGACAGTAAAATATGCCCAGTCGCTCACCACCCATACAATGTTTGATATATAGCACCTAAACAATAACGATCCTCTAAAGACATCTTTCTTGTCACTGAGACACTGGAAAGGAAAACATTCCAACATCACCAGTTCAGAAATGTGAACAGGTAGAAATATATAATGCTCTAATGATGCGTTTCTGATAACAGGTTCTCCTTCCCTGAAAACCAAGAGAGGCAATACTGAAACGTGCCCTAGAACCCTTCAGAAAAGGTTTCTCAAAGCTTCACTCATGCAGGCCCAGTTTATGGGTGGGACAGTGTGCCAAAGGGTAATCCAACATTCACCTGTAATCTAATCCTGTCATTGTTTTTTTCAGTACCATCCCTAAAGGCTTCCCAGGCTGCAATACGGGAACACTTGATAGTTACTATTACTTAATACTTTCACTGAATCTCATTTTTCTGTAATGTGATATTGTTAGGGATTTTCTTAGGAATCATACTGATATTATTTCCTATTCTTATTTAGAAAAATGGGGACAGCCTCTAATTCAAGGGACATTTTCAGAAACTACATAATCACATTTATTTATATAAGAGAACCATAAAAATACAGGTTGAGGACAGAACTGTTGACTGGGAGAATAAAATGGAGTATCTCTTTTACCACCGTTTTATTCACAACAGGTACTACCTCACTGCTCTTTGCTAATATATATCCATGGTTTTCTCATCTCGTACTTAAACTAAGACTGCCTTGCACAATGTATAAAGTTCAGTTAATGATGGTTTTGTCCTATAAAAGCTCAGAGGGAATATTGCTCTTCCTAAATAAAGATGTCAATAGTTTTGAGTTTAAAGGTTTAAAGACAGCAGTACTTGTATCATCCATGAAGTGGCCAGTAATAATGG
>VYZW01010930.1:10168-30501 GCA_013401315.1 Balaeniceps rex | reverse complement strand
TGTTCTTTGACCATTTTTATTTTTTAAGCAGATTTTAGATAGCCAACCTTAAGACTGCAGTAGCACATCTTTATGCATTCAAATGCAAATATTGTACACAAGCACTAGCTAAATACATTGATAGAACAGGATAAAATTTGACATTTGGGAAAGTAGGAACTGCTACAAAATCAAATTTTTAGAGTGGCACAAAATTCTGACTTTAATAGAAGGAATAAATCAACTAGTGTATATTCTGATATTTAATTGTGTACCCTGCAGCACAGCATCTGTGTACAAACTAGGATTTTAGTAGAAAACAAGGAGCAATTTTCAGTAAACACAAGCAGTCAGAAAGATGAAAATCACTTATGGAGAAAGGAATTATACACATTCTGGAACCATTAAAAAGATGGTAGAAATTAAGTTTCCCAAGTAGTNTTTACCTGTGCAATCTGATAACTTACTGAAATCAGTGTAGGAAACGTGTCTGTGTTCCTGCCTAATTAGCTCATATCTGTAAGATAAATATTGGCCATTGCTCAGTGCTAAATGGTCATGTAATCAAAGCCTCTATCGTAATTCTGAGACACATGGGACAAAGATAAGAGTCCAATGTAAAATGGACCATAGAGAGAAACAGGATTAGTCTTTTTACATGACCGACCTATTCCAGCAGTGTGTTTTCATGAGCTAAGCATATCAGTGAAAAGAAGGGTTTGGACAAGGAAGGAGTTGTGTATCCATCAATTAGTCAGCAAAACCAAAACCATGTAAGAACCCATTTTGGGACTAAGGATGTAATCTAGGAGCTTAACTAAGAGTAGTCAGTGCTGAGCTTTCCAATCAGCAAGACAAGAGTTAAGAAACAGGTGATGCTTATTTTGTGTCTGGTGGTGAGAAGAATCCACAGTCCAGTGCAAGTCTCGAGCAACATGGTGGCTTTACCCAGCTCCATATTATTCCAGTGTTTGGCTTTTCCATTTCCTCTGAATTATCTAAAGTAATTAGACAAAAGCACCACAGAGAGGTGTGATGAGGATGAATGATTGCATGGAATTTTGAAGATCAAGATTAGCTGGTGAATAATAATATGTGGCAAAGCTTCAGTTAGCTGATATCTATTTATAGATGTGTCCATGAAGTATGAATTAGGTTCTGCCTGAATTGAAATCACAATGGTTTTGTTTTGGTTTTGTGTTCAGCTCCAGTGGAAATAAGATCATATGTTTTATGTCCAAAATAAGAATGTTCCAGTCCAGGACTGTGTGAAAATAAGATACATTATTTCATATAGTGCGATTTCTTTACCTCCTCCCCTGGGCTAAAATATGGTACATTACAAAATAAATGCTTTAACAGTTTTGGCAAGCAAGCTACGGAGTGACTTTAGTTACACTGTAGCTGGCAGTACTGTAGGCATTGTAGGTAATTAAGTTCAATATGAGATGTTTATTACAGAGAGAAAACAGTGATCTGATCTAGCTGACTTAGAAGTTGATACCAGCACTTGCTTCACCTCTTTATTTGTTGGTGTGTGTATGGAAATATTCAATGCTTTGAACAGTGGGGACAGTAAATTCTCTTCCATCTTGTTGATTCTACATTTTCAATATTGTCTTTATGCAATGAGACGTTTCTTACCATTAAATTATTAACTTAAAAAGATGACACCCCCTCCCCCCCGACCGTATTCTGATTTGTTTTGCAAACCTCAAGCTACTCTACTGATGTTATGCATGAGGTCCTGGTTTGGTACTGTAAATATATTAACCTTGGTTCTTCTAAGCCTCTCCTATCTGCCTCAGCCACCTGAATAAAGATATAACAAGTTAAGCAGACTGATGTGCTAAAGCAACTCCTTTGTATTCTTTCTGTCAGTGAAATGTTGAGATCTAGTTAACTGTCCTGTGAAACCTCTGTCCCATGCTAGCTTTCATGGTAGATAAAAATGAAGAAGACCAATAGTATGGTCCCATTGACATTTGTGGCTCAGGGATCCATATTTATTGAAAATAGCTTTTCTAATATCCATAGAATCATAGAATGACTTGGGTTGGAAGGGACTTTTAAAAATCATCTAGTTTCAACTAGGTGACAATGGGATGGACTAGATGTCCAAATTGATGACAATTACTACTGGTGAAATTAAACAGATGGATATTTACACAGACTTAAAGGGACAATAAATTTAAAAAATAATAAAATTAGAAATATTTTTAAAATGACAATTCTTTAAAAGCTGAGCAACTCCTATCATGTTTTCCTTGTAATTTTACCCGCTCGTCTCTTTATCTAAAAAAATTATTTTTTTCTCTTCTCTTTTTTAGTTTTCATCTTCATGCTTTTTCTTTTTCTGCATATGTAAGTTCTAATCCTGCTGCAAAAATAAGGTATATCGACATACATGACAAGATGAAGTGGTCATTTTGTGCGGGTATGGTCAAACACAAGCCAACCTGATTAGAAAAAATTCTTCACTCTTCATGAAGGTGAAATGCTGCGAATTATAGACGACAGCCTCCCTGAACCTCTACTGACATAAAAGAAAACATCAGCACTGGAATAAAAATGACAAGTCATACTTTCCGAACTATTGCCATGGGGTGCCAAAATACTCACACATTAGTTACTTTTAATGGGCATCTTTTTTTTTTTCTACATGTCTGTAAGCACTGATGCCTTTTCCTCTGAAAGATGGTTCAGAGTCCTGGTGTAAGATGATGAATCTAACTGGTTTCCTGGACGTTTACAGTAGCTGGTTGCTCAAAAGAAAATCCAATGTTTCCCAAGAGCTTTGGACCCATTGCATGTTCAGAGTGTTTTTGAAAAGCTCTGGCCCTACTACACATGTGCAATATAGACTAGACTTCATGTACTGTGGATATCATGTGTGACCTCCTCTTGATGAAAAGGCCAATAATGCTAAATATAGGGTCAGTCACTGAAGCACGAAAACAATTAAAATGTGCATTTTGTGAGGAACAGCATTATCACATGTCCGCAGTTTCCCAAATAAATGCAAAATTCTTTTTAATCATCAAGTTAAAGAGGGTATGCAAAGAAAGTGAAGGTAGAAATACTTGGTGAAACATTTTTTCTCTCCTTTGAAGGTAGAAAGTGTTGCAGAAAGAGTAGCAAATTTAAATGCTGCAAGCATTCAAATTGCACTATGCCTTCACTTTTGCTTTAATTTCCATACTGGACTTTAATATCTTTGACTCTTAAGTGAGTCTGCAACCTAATACAAGGTTAACAATAAGTATTTAAGAGACATTATCATGGATAACCATTTGTTCAAATAAGAGCAGCATCAAGTATGTTTGTTGCACCTTTCCAAATCGGGTCACTGAAGTGCAAACATTCAAATCAAGAACTATTTGCCAATGGACTTCAAGCTCTTCCAGAGGATGCTTTCACCTTAGAAGGCAAAGTGGCCGCTTTTGAAAAAGAAAAGACCTGCTTTATTAATAAAGCAGGACAAGGAAATAAAACTGGGTAAAAGTGGCCTAGAAATCCAAGCTATTAAGTTCAAAGCCCAAGGGCTTCAAAACAGATACATACAGTGGGGGAAATGTTAATTTCTTCTGTATATTTTGTACCTCATTTTTTCCTGGTCTAGTTTCAGAAATCACTTCACAAAATCTGAGCTCAAATTTTTAAAATACAATCGATGTCTTCAGAGAGTAGACTGGCATCTTCGTTTCTATTTGGCCACTTCAAGAGATCTAGATATAGCATAAAATTTATAGTTAATTGTTAATTAACAATATCAAATAGCTATTAAAAAAAGACACAAAAAACCTTTCAACATATCATTTCTAGACTCGTTTGAACTATGTAGCTATATGGGATTTCTCTTCAACTCAAGAAACCCTTTCTCTTGTACCTTGTTTTTGAACGAGCTGGCTTCCACAAGGCATTGTAAACTAAATGTAAAAAAAGGCCACTGATTTTTACTCTGTTTTTATAGCCTACTATTTCGCTCAAGCTTTTACACACATAATGCCTTACTTTAGCAAAGCAAAGAAAAACATTTCTGGAGATTTGAGAGATAAATTTTTAGACACACTTTACTTACAGTTTTCTGCTTGGCTTTGTTCCCCTTTCTTTGCCCATTCTTGTGTACTTATAGAATTCATCTGAACCTTCTTTTTATGGAAAATTAAGCCCATGCAATTCTGCTTTTTGCTTTGTCTCCTAAGTGTTATCAAGGGTAATGGCAACCTATGTAGCCCTGGAAATTTTATAGTTTAAACATCACTGATGGAAATCACAAAATATTTTGTTAAGAGTTAGGAAAAATAAATAAGAGAAGTGTTTTCTTTAAACATCAACCCAAAATACGGCACTGAATCACTTATTAGTTTGAATAGCCAAATAAATTCTTGTTCCGAATATATATGAAACTGATCAAATGGTTCAAGTACTATCACGATCTAGACACACAGTCTGTAAGTGAGAACAGAAACAAAGAAAACATGCAGGGAGTCCAGGTGTACCGTGCAGTTTTAGAAACAGATGCTTAAAATTAATACTGTGGTAAATATTAATTTTTTTTGCTTCAACAGTTTACCAATGCTTAATTTCTTTTGATATACAATAACATTTAAATAGTGTCATGTGTCAGAATTCAAAAGACTCTTTTAAGCACTTTCTTTTAAGTTCTGTTTTCCAAACATTTGGGGGCTGGAGGGTAGCAGCAAGGAGCAGGATAGTGAAAAAAACTTAGGATTAAAGGGCTTGTATTTTAATTTTTAAAAAGTCTATTTGAATATGAAGTTTGTTAGCAATAGGTAATAATTTTCTCTACTTATTTAAGGATTCCTAGAGTTAAAAGAACACGGTCAAACTAACAATTTGAAAATGTGCAGACAAAACAGGGGTACTAACAGTCACTTTGCTCACAGGCAAACTGTAAAGTAATAGGGGAAAAAACCCAGCCAAGCTAAAAAGATATGCAACTTGAAGTATTCCTACGAACTACTTACTGGATAGATACTTGACAAACTCATCTTACTCAACTTGTGAAGAAGTACAAAAGATTCAATACATAATGTCAGTGTCAGCTTTTTAGTGAAAAACCCACCAAGCCACAGTCCCGACAGCCATTCAACCCGCTTCTGCCTGGTCTGGTGAGACGCTCTGAAAAGTCACTCAAGCAACCATTTAGCACAGGGCACCTTTTCTCTTTTCCCCGCACTAGCAAGTTTCTGTATCACACAGACCCTTATTAGCAGATGTGATGTAACACCATGGAGAGGGCAGCCACTGAGAAAAGCTGTCGGAGTTGCTCTGAGCTGCTGAGGAAAACCTCCCCTAATCCTGTGCTCGGAATTAGGAATTTTCCTCCCCCATTTATTGTCTCCGGAGAAGCAGTGTGAAATTACACAAAAACTAGGGTGGCTTGCTCAAATGAAGAAATAGCAGCTTTATAAAGTGCCAGTTACCAGCAAACCCATATCACGAGTCGTATTAAAATGTTCTTCTCTTTGATTGTCTAGTGCTAACAGTAGGCCTTTAAATTCAAGCATAATTAAGGCTGCAGCCTGTTATTCCTGAAGTCAAGGGCAGCTTTGTTTTGCCTCGGCCTGAACTGTGATTTAGCAATTGCTGGAAAGCAACAAGCAGCTGCACGCTAACTAATTCAGTGGCTGTTGGGGAAAACCATCATCATATACCTCTGCGAGGCTTGAGCTCTCGGGGGTACGCTGAGCTCCCTGAAGGGGCCAGGCTGGCCAGGGAGTGGGGCTGCAGCTGAGGGCTGGAGGCTGGACACCCAGGGATGCCGCTGAAAAGAGGGATCGCCCGGTGGGGCAGGTGGCCATGGCGGGATGCGAGGTACCAGGGGAAGAGGGGGAACCAGAGGGACCCTGGAGCAGCCAGGCGAACGGAGGGGAAATGCAGCAAGCCATAGCAAGGGCGGGAAATGTTCACAGTTGCCTACAACTCAAGGTCACTAGCTGGCATAAAGCAAGCCCAGAAGGACTAATGCACTGTACCATGACACAGTGGGAACCACTTTAATTTCTATGCTGTTTTTCCTAGTCACTTGGAGTTTTCTGTATTTAAAAGATAAGTATTCCAGCTTTTTTTTCTTTTTTTTCCCCCTTCTGCATTTAAAAGCCTTTTTGGTCTTCTTTGGGGAGCTCATTTTAAGAAAAAAAGACTAGGCTTATTCATCTCACTCGAGATCTTGTCACACCCCCTACAATGTACATCTTCTAACGGCAAGATAACTTCAGGAAAACCAAGGTTCTGTTCTGATGATCAAACCAGCTACCACATAATTTTTGGATTGATGCCTTTTCCTCTGGGAAGCTGCAAATGCAAAGATGGGGTGGCGGGTTCTTATAAAACAGAAGTTGGAGTACTGGGGTGGTATCATCTCATTGTCAGAAACACTTTATCCTGTATATGAATTTCAGGTCCATTATCCTTGACAATAAACTACTACTTCTACAAATCACTTGGGTGTCCTAACACTTTCAGATTTTGTAGATCTTTTTTTCCATAAATAATTGAGGCTGCATATCCTGTAACAACTCTTAAACTGCTAAAACACCATTTTCACAAATTAAAGTCAACAAAATGTACTGCATTAACTGTAATAATCCTGGAATTTGGCAGCATGGCTTGAATGCACTCACCATTTAAAAAAACCCCAAACTTTCCAAGTGTACTTAAGTGGAACAGTTAAAAAAAACCACACACGCAGCAAAAATGTTTTAACTTGGCATGCAAACCATGTACAACTCAGAACAAGTACCTAGACAACAATTTTACAGCTACAAATAGGTTTTCTTCATGCCCTGTTTTGCATCTGGAAAACAAAAAAAGTCCAACTTTTACTCCTGACAAGTGTATATTAACCTAAGTATCAAAGTAAATTGTACTATACAAATATCTTGAAATTATTTTCTTTACTATGAAATAACCTCCAGTTTTTCCTACTCAATCCTTTACAGTGCATCAATAATCTAGTCAGAAAAATAAATAAATAAAAACAAGTAAACAAAAATGACTGAGACACCCATTGTAGGTCTTCACTGAACATACAGACAGTTGATTTAAACGACTTCGTGTTTTTACTGAACTGCTTTGTGCTGTGTCATTGCTATGTGGTGCTTTTGGCTGTTTCTCATTACCTTTCCGCATGACAGAAGGGCTGCTGTTACAGTAAATGGATCCCAACACCTGCCAGAGTTCACATGGATCACAGGAGTTCAATGTTGTCCCAAGACATTACCAGAGTAACTGGAAATCTCTCATTAAGGTAATTATTTAATTGCAGAGAAACAAAAGCAGAGAAAATAAGAAAAAAAAACAAGCCTTAATAGCAGCTGGCCATTTAGCTGGGGTGAACGCCAAAGAAACTTCGAAGCGGAAAAATACCCCAGCAGTTCCCTGCAGACTCCCTGCCGAACGTCCCCATTATGTACAGAAAGCTTTGCACAGGCCTTACATAAAACACTGCCTTGATTCAAGTAATGAGGTCCACAAAAACATGACACTAAATATCTATTCTGTTACATCCTGGAAGCAAATGACACTTGTCAGCAAGTGCCAGAAGAGATATCGTTCCGCCTCCGAAAGTCTGCCCGCTGAAGTATGTCCAGGACCCCAAAAATCTTCAGGCAGGAGAGCTGAGAACATAAGCCCATCAGGGCAGATGAGCCCACTCCAGCAGGGAAAAACTACCCCATGATTCCCAGTCATAGAAATGGGAAGCCCTTCCCAATGCTAGCATGCAGAAGGAATGGCACGGGAGGTGCAGCTTGCCCGCAGCAGTGCAAGGCATCGCAGTCAACTTGCTCTGCTCTAAATGCCCACAAGGCACTCCCTTGAAAAATCTTCCTGCAGAGTTTTTGCTGCTCCACAAAATTTACTACTACAGTGTGGGACTTGGAGGGCTAGCCCTCAAAAATGAAGAGGTAGGGAGCCTTCATTTATCCCTTTGGTATTTTGTTTCAGACCACATGAATGGATGATGTCACTTGTGCTGATCCTAAGGTCAGCATCTGTGGCAGATCCGGTAAACTCAATATTTGAGGTCCCGTTAATGGTTTACAGAAACGTTTTTGTTGGAGCTATGTGGAGTGTAAATAAGGAGAGGGGAGGAGTCCCTGTCCTAACCTGAGCTTTCATGGGTTGACTCAACCTCCATGAGTCAGGAAAGTGATTAACAGAGGCACCCCACAGAGACCACCTGGCTGGCCTTCAACCATTCCCTACCTACTGCCTTCCTCATGGCAGAAGAGGGAGGGGTGGTCTATGGATAGTGATTTTCTGTAAGAAGAAAAGATACCCCTTTGCTGGTAGAAGCACATCTGGGGGCCTGAAGATCTTAAAAATATTTCCTTTAGATTTGCTCTGTGGCAGGAATAAGCAACTCTGCCTACAGGTACTTGAAAGAAAATGGCAGTCTGAAAGAGTTTCATGTCTGCCTTGTCACTAATTGACATGTATGGTCTGCCTCTGAGACTGTACAGAGCAGAGATTAAATGTCATAGGTCTGTGGATAAACAGTATGGACAATCAGGAATATACTTGTCCTATACTGTTGTTTTAAAATTTTTAATAGTTCTTGCTCATTTCATGTGCTACAGAAGATATCCCAGCAGATTGTCTTTGGAGGTATATCAGGAATGTTCTTACTTGGTTAAACATTAGTAAACAGAGCATATTTTCTAATCGCCATTATATAGCACACAGAGATCAGACTTCCCAGTGACTGTCGGGACTGCAACGCACTCTAGTCCAGCTTTGTGTGGCAAAGGCCAGCTCTGAGACGCCTTGGCCAGCCTTGAAGAGCTTTTCAAGAGAAAGCTGTAAGAAGATGCAGTGGCTGCCCTACCCTATGTGCAGGAATGGCTGTTGAGCTGAGGTCGTCATCCCTGACCCTCATCTGAGCTATGCTGCAGCTCCACTGCACGTGCCTGTGCCTGGCCATGTACTCCACTGACCCAGACCCAGACTAACTTCCCAGTCTGACCTGGGAACTGCCTCATCGCTGTGATCTTGCCTGGTGATAACTGGACTCTGGCTGACCCGGGTTACTGTCTCTGGGCCAACCTTGACCACAACTCGCTGGCTTGTGTTCCCAGCTTCACCTCAGACCTGCCTCATCACCATGAACTTGCCTGACCTCTTCACTGAACCTTGTGCGATCTCGACTCTTCTCTGAACCTCGCTCCTGTCTCCAGACCTGCCCTGCTTGGGTCCTGCAGGATGGGGCCCCGACTGGCGAGTGCCCTGCTCTGCCGGGCTTGTTAGAAGGCTCTGCCCGCCACTCCCCACCCCTGAGGGTGCAGCCGTCTCTCGCTGGGGCTGACACAGTAATGCTGGAACTGGGAGTACAGACCGGATACCCACAAAATAAAGGTCTGGCACCGTGTTAGAGCCCTGTTGAGCTGGAAAGAGAATCCAAGAGCATCCTGTTAAGTGGTAAGAAATACTATTTTGTACTCAAACACTGTAGCCTTTGTAAGGGATGCTGGCAGAGCAGCAAAGTAAAACCTCTCAAACAGTCATTTCAAAAGCAGAATTTATACTCCTTCAGCTTGACATTGAGCAAAAAAGAACCTCGGCTCCCTGCAACTGTTTGTGGTGTGGGACGATCCCGCACGACAGGAACAGACTGCCAATGCGCTGATTAGCCTGATCACAAAGGAAGTCTTCTGGGTATCAAACTTTAGTACTGGGCCAGTTAAATGGTAACTAAACATAACCAGTGAATTACAGTATCGCCATCTGAATGACATCAAAAGCAAAGTCACATACACAAGAAAACTGTACAAGATTTCCTCCATCCTGAGTGAAATTTAACATTAACGAGAAAATACACTAATTTTGACAGGCAAACAAGTGATATGCTGGAAAACGCTATACAGAGATGAAAATAGCCTCCAAAACCCTGTTCAATCAAAATATTCAGAGCACTTTAAATTCTGAATAGAGAAACAGTTTTGTCAGATGAAGAGTCATCTAGAGGCAGCGTGGTCCTGAGTGTCGACTGAGAACACTCTGTGCTGCGCAGTATCTAACATTTACTGTAGATTATAACCCCTATCCTGACACTGGCATTTGACAAGTGAACAATTTGACAAATTTGCATTTTCTGATTCTTTCCAAATTGTCAATTTTGAAGTTGCCCCATACAAGATAACAGAATATATTCTTCTCTTCCTTCTGTTACTTCACAACTTAAAATAACACCATACATCACATACTTGACGTAGGCATCAAAACTTGTATTTCTCACAGTGATGGTAGGAATGCACAAGTTCCTAGAACCATGGCTTGACAAACGAAGAAGGGTGAAATTGGAGAAAATATGGGCCAACTAACTGTCCTTCATGCTTTTCCACTGGAACACATTTGAGCTCATTAGATACATCTCTTAGCCTATGCTGGATACAGAAAACCCGTCAGAGCCACAGGTGCAGAGCCCTGGAGACAGCTGCTGAGCTGATTTTGTGAACTGCTTCTAGCACTGTCCCCACAGAACGATCTGTGGCTCCTCCGCTACCACTGTACGTAACAGCAAGTACGGCAAAACATAGCACAGAGAAGCCCAACCTCACTGAGAGTGGTGTTTCTGTGGTAAGGGAAGAAATGAGAAGGCTCAGCTAGCTCAAAACAAGGGCACAGCAGTCACCTAGGAAAGGCGGCCCCTCGGCCCCCAAAATGCAAGCAGCTCAAGTGCTTGGGAAGCAGGTCAGCAAAAGCGAATGCCTTCAAACATTGCCACAATAGATTTTGAGTTATAATTTAAACTTTCTCCCTCCCCTTTACCTTTCTTGGTCCCTTCCCCCGATCTTGGCCTTTCAATTACAGCTCAATAGGAACATTTTTTCTGCAATTTCAGAGCTGAATTAGCCTGGCTGTGCTTTCCATGCCCAGAGCAAAAAGACCTGGGAAGGGGAAGAGCCAGTATGTGCAAGGTACATGTCCTCTTCGGAGAGTTAAGTATTGAGTTTGAGCAGTCATCCCTGAATCATTTACTCTGCCACAATAAGCATCCATGGGATTAGTCAAACCATCAAAAGAAAGCTGTATATGCACTAGGATTTCTTCCCAAAAGGCACTGCAGTGACCTTTTTCTAAAAAAAAGAAAAAAACACCAAACAACAAAAAAAATTTAATTAAGCCTTTCCATCAGTGACACTTACATTACTTGGTATTTTCACACAGAACCTAAGATATGTGTCGGTACTGAGTCACGTTTTTTGAGCTCAGTTTACCGATAAGTTAAATTGATGACTGCGTTGACAAATGAATCTTTTCTGAAAGATAATCAAAATGCATCTAAGTTAAGTACTTGCTTTACTGTACTGATATCAAACAAAATTATTATTACTTTTACCAGTCATTAAATACAGTGGAACCAAAATCTCTGCACTATAGCCTCAACACAAAACTTGTTTCTCTCGTTATGAATACTTGTTTTGGCTTCATCTTCATCTATTGTTTTTGCTGATAAATTCTTCAACTCCTAGAAAGAAAATAGCAGGAGGCTATTGTCACAGACTGAATACCAAATTCAACTGCCTTCTCTTAAGTGTATCCAAAAGATAACAGAAGCACAGGTGAAATATCGCATTTCATTGTACTGTAACTTACAGGCGCCTTGATGTGACACAACAAAATCTACGACTGCAACAGTGGTGTGGAGAAGGAACAGGAGTGGAGAAGTTTGTATGCTTTCAGAGACATATACATATAAGATGATTAGGAACTCATTTTTGAGAATATCTAGCATAATACAACCCATTTATTTATTTTATATTTAATTTCTTAATACCTTAAACTGCGTTATATTTTTGAACCATTCTTAGAGCTGATCCATCCTGTTTACAGAATGACACAAATGTTTGTAGAAAAATAACACCTGACCATGTTATTAAGGATTGTGACTTATAAAGTACAAAATATTGTTACCTTGGCTAACCTTTAACACAGATGCTACCTATTGCACAACTGACTCCATAAATATGGCATCATGCTGAGATCGATGCAGGTCAACAGCCTGATGGGGCTCTCCCTAAATCGGCTCTGCAACCTTCTGAATTAACAGAGTCGTTGACAGATTTAAAGGCTGGTATGCTCTGCCTGTATCAAGACTGGACATACTTTCCCAAGAGACACTTGCTGACAGCAAGGAATGGGAACATGCGGGATCAACCCTGGACTCCGCCCCCCTCTCTGGAAGGACATTTGTTCCTACTGCACAAGGCTCCTCTGCCTTTTCTCCAAGACTGACCTCTTCTGCTTTATAGTGCCAAGCTGTTTTTCTCAGCGCTATCTCGCCTCCAGCTCTGACTTTTTAATCCACAAGTGCTCCATACACCTAACTGACTCTGGTATTCGTTTCTTGGGGTGGGAGTGTCAGACCCCATCTCCCTGCATAGCAACATGTAGGTTCACTTCTGAGCATTTTCTTCCAGTTTGATTATAACTCCAGCATCTTTGTCTTTCCTTCAGCCTTTCTCCCATATCTATGTAAATATGGGTTTTGCCATCACTAGCAGAAGGCCAGAGGCTTGGTGGGCAGCTGGCAGTGCAGGCTCTCAGGATGTGTCTGGCCCTGCCTCGGTGGGAGCTGGTTTTAGCTGTGGCAGCAATTGCTTGGTGGCCATGTGCCTGTTGCCTCCCTACGCTGCCTTCGCTTTGGGAATGCCCGGGGCAGGGGGCTGGCACCCCTGCCTAGTCACTGCGGGACAAACAGCCCCTCCGGGGTCACGGGGCTGGGGGAGGGCAGCGTGCAGCTCCCAGACTTTGCCTGGGAAGCAGGGAGAAAGAGGCAGGCTATGGTAAGACATTACATAAAAATACCCCCAAAGAGAGCCAAGACGGAGGGGAAAGGGACACCCACCATGAACCTCCCCCAGCAAAGACCTCACGCTGCTGAAATCTCATTCTAATTGTCCCCTCTTTCCTCTTCAGAAAGACTGACGCTGTCAGCCCCAGGACCCAGAGGAACATTGGAAGAATGCACATAGCAGCACAGTGAAGGGGCAGCTACTTGAAAGCTTCTCTTGTATACAAATCTAAAAGATATTTTAAACGCGTTTTTTCTTATTTAGTTAATTTGGATTTTTAGACAATTGAAATATTTATTTGGCTAACAAGAAGATAGCAACCAGAAGAGGCCCTTAGAGTAGAGTTCCCTGACACTATGGGGACAGACAGGTTCTTTAGGGATGCTAGGCAGAATGATGATGGCACCAGGGGTCAGGAGCAGCAGGTACTGGTCACAAATAGATGTGGGTCCTCCTTGAAGTCAGCAAAATTTAGCTTGTGATAAAATGCTATGTATGCAAATTCTCTGTAAATGATGACCACATAAGGGGAATTTTTTTTGTAATCCAAAATACAATAACTTTAAAGCTTGTTCTAGCACAATCCTTAAGTATTCTTCAGAAGTACTGCCTTGGTAATTCCTGTGTAAAGCTCCATCACACAAACTAATATACTTCGATATAACCTGTCACAACCTTGCTGGACATATTCACATGGATATTTTCCCCTGGAGAAAAATAATTTTGGTTTCATGAATGGTAACCATGGAAATATCAGATCAGCCAAGGTTTCAGAAGACAGACTTGTTTATCAGATTTCACTTTCCTAAAGCATGTTTAATATAATGGATATAATAAACATCAAGCACATTAAATTGTCCAGGCATTTAGTTACAGTCATTTGACACAAACCTAGTACTAAACCTGGACCGTCGTAGCTACAAGCTCTCAGCAACTGCAGGATATAACTAAGGCCAAAGGATCTTCCTCGGAATCTGATTCTTTCTTGAATGCTCTAACAGTGTGTTGGATGCATTGTACTGTTGAACAAGATGCATAAACATTATCTGCTATTTTCGCTAAAAGTGTGTGTGGTTAGCTATCTTTCCTGGCTGCTGCACTCAGATTTAGAGCAATTATACAGAGGGAGGAGGAAGGGCTTCCAGGGTGAGGCAGAGAGGGAGAAATGCACAGAGGGGAGAGGCTCTGCTCAGAGCAGAAAGCAGACCTCAGCCATACTGCAGAGAAATCTCTGGGGAAAAAAACCCAAACCGTTAGGAGCCTAGAGGGATTGTATGGTATCTGTTCAAGCCAGAAAAATCTCTGAAAGCTGCTAGTGTACAAGCAGAAAGAAACAACTTACAGTACATGAATACAAAGAGCAGACTTGATTTTAGAACTTTGACTTTAATCTGCCTATCCACCAGCACTAAGACTTCCCAATTTCCAGAACTAACATGCTCTAATTAGATAACCTTATTTCTAACAAAATGTATATTTAGGGAACAGAATACTCTCCTGCCTTTTGATATGTTTATTTTAAAGTGAGGTGAGAGTAGTTCCAGCAGGAGGCTCAGATTCAATCATAGACTGAGCAGTGTTTTAATATGGTATTTTAAGTAGGTTTTTTTTTTCCTTACAAAAGGACAAATGGATTGGAAAGAAAGCAGAGAATGTGAGTTTTGTAAAGTATAGGTAGAAAAATACAATGTACAATTTCTATTTTTATCATCTTCTAAGTACAGATAGACAAAAAAAATTAAAATTGGTAAGAGAATTGACCTCATACTAAAACTGATCTAAAGATTTTGGAATGGCCAATAAAAGCAGCATAAACTTAGTGGTGCATTTGCTACTGTATCTGCCTATGAATATCATACTGATATGTAACAGTTTGCTATTACTTTCTGAAATTCTTCCATTCTTCTGAGAAGGTCAACAAATAAAATGAGGACAGCCAAATACACATCCAGTGTTTGTCCATTTGTCAGGAAAGACCTCCACAAGACACCTGAAAACATTTATTATCTGTTGCAAAAAACCCTGAATGATTTGCGGAATTCCACCACATTTTTTAAACAGTGAATGCTCAGCTGTGTGAATTCTCAACCAGCAGCAATGGCGATAATCTTCTCTGAATAAACTTACAGGCTTCTCCTTCAGGGTGTAGTTTCATATTATACTTAATTCTACCTAACAGCAGGTGGAGGCCAGAGGGGGTGGACCTCCTTTCTCCCTGCTTTTCTGCCTCTTACCTTGTGTTAAACTTCGCAATTGTGCAACTCTATAGTGACTCCCATCAGCTTGCTGATCTGAGGGAAAACTCGCAGGTTTTCATGAGTTAGTTTTCCCTCCAAGCAGGGAAAATTTACCGTGACAAGTCAAACTCAGAAGAGGAAGCAGGAGGAGCACACAAAAAGTGATGTGAGCATGAGAGGGCTATTGCTCCTTTCAGTGGCAGTCATTAGACCAAACAAAGCATAATATGAACTCATGTCCTAAGGCTGCACCTATGTTACTCTTTCAGTCTGAAGCAGTAGTATGATTTTGAAGTGAATCCATGAAGTAATGGCCCTACTGAATGTTGGTTCAGTTTGCAGAATAGCTACAGTGCATGCGAACTAAATTCTTTTAGGAGGAAACTTGGCTGAAAACATTGTTCCAGAGGAACACCAAATGCTTGCTAAACATTCATATGCCATCCAAAAGGCTCTTGAAAGGTTTAGGGGCTTCGAGCTACTCTGTAGTGCTTCTCATACTGCAATGTGTGAGCTGACCAGGTGCTGCATTCTCTTCATGAAGATGAAAGCCCTGGTCTTTAAAGACCCTAAACAACCACCAGACTTTGGGGGTAGCAAAATCGACATGTCTCTATTACAGACATCAATTTCACGTGGGAACAAAGGACTAATCTTTCTACTCATTTGGATACCCACACCCTCAGACCCAAGATCACCACATGGGAGAGTCCTCAAGGAGAGTGAACTTTCCAGCATTGCTGAACCCCACAGAAGACCACTCAGGGACACACCTTTGGTCTGCTCCGTGCCCCACGCTGCACTGTGCCAAGGCTCCTCACTTCAGCCAAGGAATTGAGCAGAGCAGGGTGGTGGTAACAGAGTCTATCTACAGTTCCCTAAACAGTGAATTAATCAATCAGGTCCAGGATCCATCTAGGGGCTTCAGTCATGAGCATCAGGAGACAGGGCTGGGGACAGGACTGAAGACAAGCTATAGTGCATGTCCAAGAGGTCCATCCAGGAGACAAGCTACTTATAACATATGCCCAAGGTCCATCCAGGACTGGAGACAAGGCTACCTACAATGGGCGTTCAATGTTCATCCAGGAGAAATGACTGGAAACAGGTACACCTGTTTGGCTCTGTCCCTTCAAGACACTGACATTCGGTCTCAGTGTCACACATTTTCTGGCTGAAGGCTAGTCCACAGGACAGACATGGAAAGTCTTCTAGAAACTTGAGCATTACTAGTGCACCATTCTGCAAATTTATCTTGCAGGTGGGGGCAACGAAACCCACACTCTTCATTTATTACCACTGGCCCCTGAATGCCTTACCGATACTATGTTGACAGCAGACAAAGAACATGATCACAGGTAACTTAACTTAAATTGCTCTGGATAGGGTAATGGCATGGAAATGACATTAAAAATACCAGTGTATAGCAATGTAATGTTAACACCTTCATTTCAAGCACAACCTGCCTCTACATTTATAGAGTAACATAAGCAAACTGAAAAGCAAGTTCTGTGTCACTGTCACTCTCACAGCCAGTCTGCAAGTGCAGTCATCTTGTACAAAGCTCACAGAAAACAAATATATTGTCACTTGGCTGCAACACTTGGTAAAAATTGACAACACTATCTATCAGGGAAGCAGTATACATTTTCTGCAGGTAAAGCACTGGAATATGTTCAGAAAGGCTTTTCAGGTCTAATTATTTCAAAGAACACTTAAATAGTCCCCATTAAATAATTCCTGGCCTTTTCATTTGATGTCGTTCTTCTCCTTTAAAGGTACTCTCTAAAAATGTCTGTCAAAGCCTCATATTTACAGTCAGTAGCTTCCATTGAAAAGTGATCTTTCCTTAACACCATTTACATTTTATTACACAGTTATCCTATGCACAAGGGAGCAATGATTGGTGCCTTGCTACAGTATAGTAACTGTCACTGATATTTCTTTACCATTATACAAGAACAAGCATCACTTAAAAGTTTCAAGTGCAAAACACAGATTAAAACAATGAAAAATTCATAAGTAAAATAAGAACCAAAAAGAACAGTTGGTGTTCTTAGCAGAGTTTGAAGTTAGGAGAGATTTTAGTACTTTTGGGATGATAAACACCAGTTTAACACTTAAGAACAGTTGCAGAGGCCCACAAAACCACAGAAACAAGGGGTATATCAGAGCCTGTGGACCCAGGAGTGTTCCCTAACGGTTGAGACTGACTGCAACCAGACTACCGGTTACAATGAGATATGAGTGTGCACTGTGACCCCACACACCTTGGTTTCCACATGAAAGAAACATGGCTAAATGAACAGTGATGGAGCTACAACCAGACACCCAGAACTCCATGTCGGGACAACTGGTGGACAAGTGCAGTGAGACACAATGAGCCTGTGGGGTAAATACAGCCAGTCACTACAGAAACCTTTAAGTGGCTGACCACTCTATTCCCCAAATCAGAGTATCATATCAGCATGCAGCCTGCAGTTAGTCTCAGTGCTTTCAGACTCTGCAGGGTAGAAACTCAATTTTCTCTCTAAACTGCCACATGACCTAGGATTTCAAGAACAGAGTATTCTAAAAGTCTACACTCAAAATACTAATAATTAAAAACAATAAGTTCCACGTGGAAGATATTTTAAACAAAAATTTAGATCGTATTTTTTAATCAAGAAGACAGCTTAAATGTAATATTTCATAAGTGGAGCAATTCATAGTGTCCAAAATAGTGTAACATTGAATGTAACTGAGCACCATCTTTAATAGTCATGAATTATTTGGAACACTTGAGCTTTTAGCTTTTCTTAGTTATTAGCACTATTAAAAAAACCCAATGCAGTTGAAACTGGCATTTGAAGGCATTTTGAACTGAGTTCAAAAAGTAAGCAATGTCATTTTAGATGCTATATTTCCCATAAAAGTCACACTGACTGTGCATAGTGTCCTGTCAAATAAGTAAATAAACCTTATTCCACATTCATTGCTCCTTCCCTCCCTCCCCATTTCTTTCATTGCAAGCTTTCTGCTCAAAGAGAATAGGCCAAGATTTTCCAAGCAGTAGTTGATGGTGAATCTTTCCCATCAGGCTTCATACTATCATATTGCAAACCCATACACCTAAAAGACCCTAGTTTTAGAAAGTCTCCAACTTAAAAATAAAGGAGGTATCACAGTGTGACAATCTTGGCAGAGCACTGATGCCACAGAAGAGAATGGATGTCTTGGCAGAACTGAATGCTTCATTCAGTCCCTGAAATCTTCCCTTCCTCCATGCAAATAAAGCTTTTTTTTCTCCCATTCCCCTGCATGTGGGACCATCTAACGAAAGAACTAAAAGAAGGAAATCAAGTTGTCTCCATGGGGTACGGCATCTAGGTGCCATCCTTTTCAAAAAAAGCATGACAATTCAACAGAGAAGTAAAACTTCAATTTTTATCTCTGTACAAATTGTGTTATGAAAAGCAATTAAGATTTCACCTTTCTGATATAAAAATAGTCCAATAGAAAATGACCTTGAATTTCTGCCTTGAAACTCTTCAAAATCTTATTCCTACACATTTTCAAGGCGCTGAAGTTCCACAAAAGAGAACTTGTAATCTAATACAGATCATTTAAATTTAGCTGTGATTCTATTGGCCTTTTCAAAGCCTCCACGTTCTCTTGCAATTCCATCTTATGAGAAGGACCGATGTCAAACCAATGCTGTAAGGTGGGTTTTTTTTGAGATTAACCTCTAGCCATGGCATAGTAAGTCAAAGCAGATATTGCCAAGCTTGTGAAAACCAATACAGAAGCAAATCCACAGAATGTACTTTTAACTACACATTTAGTATCTTTATTTTTACTTCCATAGTTCTTTCCCATAACGATGATGCAACAGCTCCACTAGCAATTTAAACAGGCAAAATGAAAAGTAATTTTCTAAGTTCTTTACCCAAGCAATACCTTTGAAATTAATGAGAGGTCACTGAATTAAAGACCAGCTAAAGACCAGCTGCAGGATTTGTATCTTCCATTAAAAGGCCTCCTGCCTGCTTACAAGTCACATTGCACAGTATTCGTCTTTGAGATTTGGCTGCAGTAAAATTAAACATCAGTCAAAATGGATTTAATGATTTAATTTTTTGAATAGATTACTTGCAAACTTTAGCAACATTGGTGCAATACTTTCAGCCTGAGCAATTCAAAGGAGCCTAAGGGAGGAAGGCAAGCACATTTCATTGAAACAGATAAAATGTCAGCTGCAATATGTGCATGTGTTTGCATACAATATTCTATTTATAGCTATTATCAAGAAATATAGCATATAATATTTCTGACAGACCTTCATGGAAGTACTTTATTCACTCAGACTGCAAGCATCTATGAAAGCATTATCATTTTTCCAAACTTTACTACCTCTAGTCTTGCAGCCCCAGATTCTGAGCTGGGAACCATTATTGAATGGAATATGTTAGCAGAACACATAGGAGACTATGTACATATTTTTCATCATCATGAAGTGATGATAAAGCTTAAGGACACAAAGTGATTGATTATTCCTGCAGAAGCAAAGAATGAGATACCTTGAAAAACCACACGAGAAAGTCAGAAGGGGATTCTGATTTAACTGAAGACAGTAGATGGGAAATTTCCGTATCTATTCCTACATCAGCTGAGAACCAGAGATGACCAACAGAGAAAAAAAATCTCTGTCCTTTTAGACACATCTAATTTTTCAGAGAGTGTTAATTGGTAAGGAATTAGTTATTAAGACTTCAGGGCCCTTGGGTCTTGAATGTCATGAATATGACATCACGCCAGTAAAATAAATTATTTACCTCATCAGACATTCCAGGGTGGCAAAACCATTGAATCAGATGGAATAGATCACTGCTCATCAAAAGACCTTTCTAGTATCAATAAAAGTGAAAAGGAGGGAGAGAAGGAACAGCTATAAATATGACAAGAAGCTAAATCAGAACTGAAATGTTAAGAAAAATATGGAAGCAGTAGAAAATATTAGATTGCAAGAAGGGCAGAAAATTATATTAAGAATATCAAGTCATGTTTTATACCAAAAAAAGTGTATAAGCAGATTAATTATAATTCCTCCTTGTTTACACCATCAACTATGTCGAATAAGAAACAAAATGGCAGCTCAGAAGTAAAGCACGCGGATGCCTGTTGGGGGTTTGTAACGCAAGAATATGTCAACATGACCGGCTAATGCAGCATTAGGGCAAGAAGGTCCTGCTCGACCCAAGGTCATTTCAGTTACTATCTGTCTTGGTGTAACCAGTCCTGATCCAGCCACCAA
>VYZW01010929.1:1639-14649 GCA_013401315.1 Balaeniceps rex | reverse complement strand
AGGGGGTGTATTTCATGAAGTGTAAGCAATGGAGAAAATTAAATCAGTAAATCCACATTGTGGAATTTGAGACACTGAAGAAAATGAATATGTCTAATGGAAACATTCTAACTCTCAAAGCACATGTAGTAACATTCCTTCTGTTTTGTTTTCCTCTCACGGCAAACAAAACTTTACATATTCATGGGCATATCTGGGTTAGGTCAATGTCACTGGATGCAGGTTTCTTTTGTGTCTGTTCTGGTTTACCCAAACACTTGTGCGTAGAAGTGCTGTGTCCACATCAGTGTGACTCTGAGACAATATGCCCCATTTCTTATCCTGAATTATTATCTTGTCTATGGTATCTGAAATGAAGCAATCTTGTAATCAGCCAATTTGGAATGTGTGGAATTGCTCTCGGTCCTTTCCTTTCTTTCCCTTCGGCTTGCAGTATGTAGGCAATCTAAACAAAACATCTAGCTTAGAACGTTTTATAAAATACCCTGGCACTCATCTGAAGTAGCATGTACTAGGAACATTACTCACCCAGTCTTGGGTTTGTTCAGCTGGTTCTAACAGCACCCTAACAATACCAAGTTGTTGTTGTTGTATTTAGTTCTCCCATTTTGGAAAGGCAATGGCTTGAGAGATTGAATGCACAGCTGGAACCACGGAGTTTGTGGGTTCTAATATTGATTGTCTCTGTAGTCACACACAGCTCATTTCTTAAAGGTGGAGAAATGGAAACACAGCTAAAGATGACAGGATCTCTCTGCCTGTCATCTGGGGAGGAATTAGTAGCTCTCAGTTGTCCATTGCTTTATACACACCCTTAAGAGAATATGGCAAAGCGCTATTGCTGCTCGCTTCTGCAGCCTACATAGTGTTGTCTGGGGAGGAATGGCTTTTGGAAGTTAATGAATTATTGCATTAAACTCTGCAGATTTACGGAAAAACTTTGAGCAAGACCCACAAGGGAAGGAGGTTCCTATCGAAGGGATGATCGTGCTCCACTGTCGGCCACCTGAGGGAGTCCCTGCAGCTGAGGTGAGGCTTTGTGCAGTGTCACTGCTGGTGGCTGGTGAGAAATGGGGAGAGAAGCAAAAAGGGCTTAGCTACTGTGTTGTTTTCAAGGTCCAGTGCTGGTTACAGTGTTCTCTCTCACAGACTGCTTTAAATATGTATTTTTTTAATTATATAAGTTCTTTTGAAGTATGGCTTTTTATCAGAATTCAGGAACGTTTACTGAAAAAATCCTAGTTTTGATGCAAGTTTTATGCTTACAAACTAAAAACAGATTGTTACTTATTTTCTCAGAAATTACTTTTCTTGTTGAAAAATAAAACAAAGAAAAAAACCCTGAAAATATTCTGATAAGTTGTTGCTGGAGAGAGAAAATCTGCTGCAAGTAATAATTTGGGGGTTTTTTGCTTAGCTTTAAACATGCTTTTTGTCAAGAGAGTTGAATCTTAATAGGAAACTAATGGGGATGCCTTAAAATGATAATAGCCAGACTATTATTGGGCGAAAATGTTCTGAGTGGGTTGTGTTTAAAAATCTGTTAGAGAGGCATTAAAAAAAAAACTAATCTGATGGTGGAAGCTAGCATGGCATCACACTGTTCTTACCTATGAAAAAGCAGACTGGTGGTGGTAGTCTTCAGCCAGTGCTGCCGTGGCAAGACTGAGATCAGTAGTTTAAATCTAACTCTTGTGTATCTGGTGAGCTACAGTCACCACATTCAGGCTGTAGTGTAGACTGAGCCACGGGGCTAGAGCTGCGGAGCAGCCCCAGTAATACTGTGCTGTATTTCTAATTGCACACTCTGCGGCGTGCTCTTTAGCATCTTCTGATGAGTAAGACAAATAGTATCACTCAGAAGTTATTTTTGCCCCTTATCTCCACTATTACTGTGGTATGTTCTAATTGAAGGAGCAAAAGAAGCAGGGAAAAATAAACTCCAAAGAAACATGTCCTTTTAGTTAAGAAGCAGCATGTTGAACAGATGCAATTGAAAATAGAGGAGAAATGCAGCAAACTGGGGTGCAAAAGACACTGAAAATCAGGTAGAAGTGTTAAAGACCAAAAGGAAAATGAGTCAGAAATAAGAACGGTGAGTAGATGAATTCATATCTAGGCATCTAATGTGCATTACTCTGTCATTCAAATTTCTGCTACTACATTCTCCTCAGCTGTGCATTATTTTTACTCTGTTTAGTGTTACTAGAAAAATGAATACTGCATTACAGAGAACTGTGAAAATTATTGACGTGGTATTCTGGTAAACATATCTATTTTGTAGACAAAACAAACTTCCAAAGGTGTAATCACCCTTGGTCTGTGAGGGATTCATCTCCCATACTCTCTGCAGAAGGGACGGTAATCACTGCCTGCAGAGACTCACCAAAGCCACCATTTGGCAACCTCAGTGACCTTTTTCTCTGAGACAATGTGCACTGCTAAACTGTGTTCTCTGAATGCATATCCCTCCAGATTGCCAGTGTATCCTGGCTCAGATTTGCTACCTCTGTGGTAAAAATTTCCACTTTGCTTATTCTTTTCACCCTGGTTCCCCTTGTTCTACAAAACTAGACAAAGTGAATGTTTTTATTAATAAAATGCCCAAAATCAAGTGCAGAATTATAGGAAAAAGGCTGGAAACAAGCAGATGCAAAGTGAAATGAAGAGCAATGTGGCCACTACTTGACTGCAAAATATCTTTCTTGGCTGTGGAAATATATCTGACCTGTGGTCCTGGTGACGTGTGTCAGCCTTGGGAGCTGGGAGCCCAGTTTTCATGGAGGAACTCTGCCTTGTTCAGTGCCTTTAAATTCTATTCATCTTCCTCTTCTTTCCCCCATTCTCCCTTCCAGACGTGCTGCTCTAGGTCTCTTTCTGTCCAATGTGTAAACACTATCAAAGGCTTCCCAATTCTAGTCAAAGCTGTTTCTTGGATTCAGCTCTTTTTCACCCACCACCATTTTTTTTTCCTCTGTTCGACTGCCTAATATACACTCCCAAAACTTTGTAGCCTTCAAGTACTCCTTGTGTCTTGCATTACGCTTATGTTCACTGAAGGAACATTCTTTAATGTGGTAAGGATCCTAATTCCTTCCTTAGGAGATGATAGTACGTTCTTCTACATTAACTATTTTCATAGTCTGAAGAGTATGCTACCGTGTATGTCAGTTTGGTTTTGTTACTAATTCTAAAAATGTAGCATTTGAAGGTGAGCAGAAAGTTTTCAAGTGAAAAACTGTATTAAATCTATGTGTTTTCTTTGAGATCAAAAGAAATAAATTATGGTAGGTATGCTTCTACCCAACAAGTACAGTTTGCTGAACATATATTTGACTGTTTTCCAATTTCTGTATAGTTAAATAGCCAGAAACGCTATCTTTGTTGGAATTTGGCCACTTGGGAAAAAAATGGTGATTCTCAGTCAACACTGTTTGAATTGTACAATTGAATTTGAATTTTAGAATTATTTGAACTACACTGCTTTACACTCAACAATTAAACAGGATATCTGTCTTTTATGAAAGTTAGGAATTATATCCAATGAAAAACTGACATTTTAATTACTTTCTACAGATAAAAGTTGTAGAGTTCTCAATAAATCCTGATTTACCAATGTTGATTGTAAAATTGTTATTGCTGCTAATAAAGCCTGTAAATCTTAACAGGTCATATTTGGTTTGGACAATAAAATTTCACATAAAGGCTCAGGATGCAAGGCTAATTCTATGCTCATCAAGGTAAACAGTCTACTGGAAATAATTCAGTGTCTTTCGAAACTGGGTACCAGATTCAAATAGGTAATGGCTCTGGTTTGTGGCAGTAAGCTTGAGGTTATAAATTCTTTTGGTACTTTCAAGTTAAAGACAACCTGTCCTGTTAAACATGTGGATGAGAAATAACTGAGATAGCCAGTAAGTCCTGCTCAATAACTGTCATGTGGGTACTGAGAAGCGTAGAAAGTTTCAAAACCCAGTGCTGGCAACAAATCTATGGTTCTGATCCAAGAATGTATTTCATTAGAGTTTGGATGAAGCCCTAGATGAAAACATAAGGCTTGAAATAACTATGGACAAAGAAGCTCATCTTCTGTTTCATTAGATGCAAAATAGATGCTAATTGTGGCCATTTTTTTGTTTGTTTGTTTGTTTTGTTAATCCATACTCTGCATGGACCTGGAAATGCAAACTGAAAACAAAATGGATAGGACACTCCAGCCCCTTTCATGTTCCCATGCCAATATCTGTCTGAATCCTTTGGGAAGATTTTGATTATTCCATCAAGTGCAGAAGTTCAGGAACATTATTTTCCCAAAGAGCACACATTTCCTGTGCTTGCCATAGTCGCAAGTTAATCTAGCAATTTATTTCTGACAATGGCTATGAATGACTGATATAGTCAAACCTCTAATCATGCAATGCAGCTCAATAAGAGGCAGACACTTCACAACTGGAATGAAATTTAAGTTCAGCTCAGTTATTTATGTGAGCCTGCCCCATTATCAAGAACATAAATCTTCATCTCTGGAATTGTTTTTCTGCAGCTTGGAGGTGCTGAAGATTTCTTAAATCTAAGGGTAGAAGCATTAAAAGTAAATGTTCTTGATCTACACTATACCTTAACCTGAAAAATCCTGTCATTACTCCTATAAGTGGAGAGCAGGGATATTTTTTAGTGATGGCTGACCTCATAGGTGCCTCAGAATTACCAGGAGGGAGAGCCTTTCTTTCCCACTATTCCTTTCCACATTTCTAGTCACTCCTCAAATATTTTCACCTAAGTGATTTTAGCCACTGCTAATGTTTGCTTGTTTAAAACTGAGTGAGTGGATCTCAGCAGTTCTTGGTAGGCAGAGGTACTTGTTACTAAACATCACAGCATTTCCCAGGCATATTTATGCCATTATGTGCCATCAGCGGCAACCTGTTACTGTGCTTTTGTGCAGGAAAAAGTGTTTAACCGAGTAGCAGCATTAGGGCTCCACATTTGAGAATTCCTGAGCTGTCATCAGAGCTGTCATCTTTGCCAATGGTGCCTCTNTTTTTAATTAATTTATTTTTGAGGTGGGACAGCAGGGATGACCCAGAGATCATACAACGATCAAGACCAAACCTCACAGAGAGGTTCTCTAGAGAGAATTCCTCTAGATCAAGTTTAGTTTTGTTGGGAGAAATTTCTGTTTCTACCATCTGTTCCAGAATGACTAAGGCTTCCATATCTCGTCACCAGTAGCAATGAAAATACCCAGATTAAGTTTGCTTACATGCGTTAATTTCCACACGAAATATGTATAAAAGGAGTTAGGAGAATATGGATTAAAGGTTTGGATCCATAGTTTAAATGTATCTAAACTGTAAATTGCTTAAAACTCGGCTGTATAAATTAATTTACAAATAATGGAAGCTAATGTGACATTGACAATGCTCTGTGTGCTCATACAGTTCAGTTTTAGTAAATAGTCTTTAAGCTGAATAAAGCATTTGTGAAAGCAAACAATCAAGGAGGATTACAAATAAAGAACGGCGGTGTTCTAATTCAGCTTTAATGTTACACAGGCATGAATCACGAGCACCAAATCCTGCTGAGGCAAGCACTGATTTTAATGCTGCTTTGAAACGCACTGTACTGTCTTGATTCGCTTAGCAGCAAATTTCAGTTGCTTTTGTCAGCTAGGTCTTAAGTAAAAGACATATAAAGGAGCATCTCTCTAAATCTGCATTCTCTTTCCAAGAATTTGATTACACTCTTTGTGGAGCCAAAGTCCGTCTCTTGTGCATGAAATACTATTGAACGTGCCTGATTTTACTAATAAAAACCTCATGTGGTGACAGCAGTCAAGAAAACTGAGTAACTGAGGTATTACCTATTGTTTTACCCTTTCAAATAGTTTAGACAGCCTTAGCAAATTATGAAACCATTTTAAATTCTGTACGGGCAGGATAGGCATCTACCTCTAAATGTGGTAATACCACATACCATCTCCTGGAGCACCATGGCTCTGCTCCTAGAATGCGCTGCCTGTCAGTTTACATGCAGGTCCAGGTCAGCTGTCTTCAATCACTCTGTAGCCCACCCTGTATTTCTGTCTCTGCAGCCTTTGTTAGCAGGTTTCCCATCTCCAGAGGTTGCCTCTGTGAAGAAGGGAACATGAGAAAATTCTGCGCATCTCTGCTTTGCAAGGTTGCTGAGGGTTTGGGATGTTCTAGGTCCATTGCCACAGCAGTAGGAGAGTAAGAAAACCCAAATCCTGACACTAGGCAGACTGGAAAAAGGTTTAAAATCCTCTTCTCATGCATTCACATGGCAAGCAAAACAGAGCTGGTGAGCAGCTGTCCTTGCAGGCATCAGCACACAACCCAAATAAATCCAGTTTTTTATGAGTTAAACATAAAAATAAAAAAGAAAATCCAGCATTTAAGTAGAGCATCTGATAATCCCCTGCTGTGGCAAATGTTGATTTAAATATAACAGTCTCTGCTGGCACAGGCTTGGTGGGACCAGAGCCATTTCTTTCACTATTGATGCAGAGTTGGCCTAGGGAGGAGACAGTTCTGGCTTTCGATCCCCACAGCAGATTCTCCCCATAGATATGTTTATTAATTGTGTGCAATAGAGGCCTCATTTAGCTTGGAGTGCATGCAATGAGGCAGTTGTTGTATAGTACAGGAATCAGCTAAACTCTGATGAATCCTCATCTGCTGGTCATTTTTGTTAGGCTGCCAGGTGGGTACCTTGGGCTTGGATCTCTGGACCTGATTTTTGTATTGCTGAGACTGTTTCACTCCACGGATATCAGAGGCTTCTGCTTTTCATTGACATGATGAAAATGAGAGGAAAGGGAGGGCTGAGTTCTCCTCTCAGAAAATTGGGAGTTGAATATTGAGTTTGCCAGAGCAACATCTTTAGCCTTGCCACTGATGATTATCTGCATCTCTTCACAAGACTAACCTTGTTCATTATATACAGCTTGTTGTTTTGGGAACATTTTGAAGAAATTTGTGAAGAGAAGAAGGGCTTCACTCCATTAAGAAGACATTTTTAAAAGCAGTGTATTTGACAGTGACATAATAACATGATGTATTTCTTTGAGCTGCATTATCTGCTAGTCTGACTTACCGGTAGCCTCCCTTCACACACAAACTTCTGTTATTAGAAAGAAACTTTTACTGCAGCTTAATCAAATATGGGGGCTGGTGCAGAGCAGCTTAGCTTCGCTGAGGTACTGCGCGCCTATTCAGCCATGGCAGCACCTTGGGCTAGCACACAGCTACATGCCAGGCTGTGTGAGCTCAGACAGCCCATCAGTTCATCTCTAAAAATATATCAGATATATCCGCAGATTCTTGTCCTACTGTGCAGCCAGCCCCATGTATGACTAGCCTCAGCTGCTATTAAAAGTTCATTGTGTTACTGAGGTAAAGTGCTTCTCATACTTGGGTTGTATTTTTTTTTTTTCCAGTACACAGTGCTATGATTTCTCTGTAAGTGTTTTGCTCTTGTTTGTTGTTGTTGTGTAAGTTTACTTTACTACTTTGCATTATTCCCAGGAAGATGCAGCAGTTATTCATGGTGCACTCCTTTGTCTCACACTAAGAAAGTATTGCGCTGGTTTTAGATGACTTTTAGAGCATATCCTTAATCTATAGCCTTGCATAAAATATACTCTGCATTCAGCTTTAGCCAAGGCTCTTAAGTCCTGTGTGTGGCTTATAAATGGGTACAGTTCAGCCTTGAAAATGTGAAATGAAGACTGGCTGGAGCAAATGAGGCATAGCTTAGCCTGTTTTAAAAAAAGAGAGAACATGTTGTATAGTGCCTAATGGAGCTCAGTAGTCTCTCTGTTTACTTCCCCACCCCTGCTTCTCAAGTTCTTGGCATTTTCTCTTCATTCATCCCAATCCTGGAAAAAGGTTTATCAACAGGCAGTTGTGCAGTCCATCTTGGGATCACACAAGTAGTAATACGGTGAAGTCAGAGCTTCAGTGTGTGGTTCAGTCAACAAGTGGTATAGATTGATTTTGCTTTCTGTTAATGTAATTCTGATTTTTTTAAGCAGTGCTCCATTTTATAGAGTATACTATATAAGACCTTTTGTTTCTTCTTGTATACATCTTCTCAAGTGAATTTCCTGACATATTCTTTCCTTATCTTCTCAGCTGACCTTTACTTTTATTCTTTCTTTAAATAGTTTTTCTCTAGTCTGCGTTCTCTTCAGTTTCTTGAAACTCTTCTTTTTGGGGGTGGGCGGGGGGAAGACATCAAAAATAGATCCTCCTTTTTGCTGCATTTCACAAGCTTGCCACTCTTTGTGTATATGCCGAGTATTAGCATTTTCAGTCTCTCCTTCATTCTGCTTAATACTTTCTCCTCCTTCTGCGTTTGAATAACTCTAAATCATATACTCTTTGAGGTCCTTTTTCTTTTGTTCACCTTTGGTATAAAGCTGCCTTCTCCTGGGTCCCCTATGGGTGTAAACCAGCATATTGCGGCCTTTCAGTACTTCAGGGGGGCCTATAGGAAAGATGGGGACAGTCTTTTTAGCAAGGCCTGTTGTGACAGGACAAGGGGTAATGGTTTTAAACTAAAGGAGGGGAGATTTAGGCTAGATATAAGGAAAAAATTTTTTACAATGAGGGTGGTGAAGCACTGGAACAGGTTGCCCAAAGAGGTAGTGGAGGCCCCATCCCTGGAAACATTCAAGGTCAGGTTGGATGGGGCTCTGAGCAACCTGATCTGGTTGATGATGTCCCTGCTCACTGCAGGGGGGTTGGACTAGATGACCTCTAAAGGTCCCTTCCAACCCAAAGCATTCTATGATTCTATGATTTGCGTGGTTCAGATTGCAGGGCTAGGAAACTAAAGTGGGGTTTTGCACTTGATGCCATAGATAGTCTCATGATAAGAGTTTTAGATGCTACCACGTTATCTAAGATTCTGTAACCCTTTGCATGTAGGTTCACAAAGATGTTTAAAGGAGTTAAATGCATCTGGGTCCCTAAGCCAGCCAGCCAGGCTAGGTCCCCCAGCCACTTTTTACAAATCTCCGCTTTAAATCAATACACAAAGTGCAAAGCAATAGAGATGCAAGCTGCAAGTTTCTAAATAGGTATTAAGCCCTCATCCTTGAGAAATACATGTTGTACTGCTATTTTCTATGTATTACAGTCCTGCCATTAACATGATATAGTGCTGTTCATGCCTATTACCTTGACTGTATCAAGCAACTTTGGTAAGATTTCATATCCATAATGCTGGCAGGTTGGTAACCCTAATAATACCTTACTGTTTTCCTGTACTCTTGCCAAAGGATATTTTTCTTTCTATTAAGAACATACTGAGCACTGGAGTCACTGCCTCTCAGTGACACAATCATTTACTTTCGAAGTGAAACAATGAAGAATGTGGACAACTTGATTCTGTCAGTTAATGCAGCTCTGTACCAGCTTAGGTGTAGCATCTGGCATCAATATGACTGATAGATCCTGGTGGTTTGTGACAGAGTCAGCAAGCAGAAAAAATTATAACATCTTCTCTGGTTCACTGATGGTAATTCCTTCTTACTGTCTGGTTCTTGATAGTCATGATGTTGCACTCCATGACTGTTGTCAAATGAGTCTTGAACTGTAACCTGGAAAATAGTCAATATCCATTTAATTAAGTTTAGGATAATCTCTGTTCTTTATGTTCTACTTTATTAGTGCTTCAGAGAGTTAAATATGAATTATTTTTGGTAGAGTAGCAAAAGTAGTGCTTGCTTTTGTAGCTAGTAATCTGTTTAGACAACTGGTTTTAAGTTCCTTTCACTATTTTGGACAAGTGTTGTGGGACGTTGGAGGCATATTACTACTGAATCTTCCACCAGTGACAAAAGGGCTTTAAATTTCTCAAGCTGTTATAGGTTGTTGCTGTTTAATTCAGTGGACTTGATAATCAGGTTTTTAAATGTTTCTTTAATTGGATAGCGAGCTTCCATATTCTGTACTGACATTAACCATCAGAAGGAGTTTCTATCACCTTCTTGAGACGTGGGCTTAATGTGAACTTAGTATGTCTTAAATTTGAAGAAGGGTGTGAAAGTGACAGTCCTGTAAAATGGAGCACCTTCTAAAACTGCCATGGAAATGCACACAGTTGGCCTGTAGCGAATTTAATAAATTCTGCCATTGTTGGTAGTTACTGTAGATTTATACTGTTTCTTAGAAATGTCAGTCCCTTTGTATTGAAGTGCTATATAAACCATGATATTAGAGATAAGTGTTTAGAAACCTCAGGCTTTCAAATAAAGAAAAACAAACCTAAAAAATCTTTAGCTTACTAGACTCTGCTCATCTTCACTAGAACAATGCTGCAGTTCTTATGCTGCTAAATGAGACACCTGCGGTTTTGTGTCGAATACGGTGTTAGCTCAGGGGAGCCAATTCCCAACTAGAAATGCTTGATGGGTAACAGTATTAAGTCCATTGTGACGCATGAGGTGCAAATCTGAGCAGAAGTTGACCTTAAAATTTATTCTGAATCCCTTTTATTATAAATAAATACTCTCTGAGACTAAGTCTCTGAATAGCTCATATTTGAGCATTAGTAGCAACTTGCAGTTCCTTCTACATCTACTGTCTGATTTGGGGAGTTTTTTGTAACAAAAGGGCAGTTGTTGTGCTAAACTATTACTGATGAGTGTAAACTTGTGTTGAGTGCTCTGCAGAGGCTTGTGGAATACTCTAAGATATCTTTATCATTTAATATATGCATATATTTAAGTTTTAACTGTGCTGTATCCAGTGCTACTTTTTCAAATGTTTAACACAGATTTTGACATTTTAATGGACTGCTGTAGATGTTCCAGTGAATATCTGCATGAGTTCTGATGGTTTATTTACCGCTATAGCTTTTAATGGAAATGTAAAATCATTTCTCTTCTGGGCAGTAGATATTCCATTGCAAACACATCAACAAAATGTGAAACCCACATAAAATTCAAAAGCTGCAAGTATTCCAGAAGTAGTGAGAGTCATTCCTGCCTATTTTACATAGGCTTGTGTATTTATGGGACTTGTACATGTACAGTAAAATGTAATACGGCAGGATAATGGTATTGTAGTAAAACACTATGGCAAAAAAGGCTGGTGAATTATAGTCTTCAATGAATCTTCTTTCTAGTTATAGAAAACAGAGTATGATTACTAAATGCAAACAGCATGCATTTTATACTGTTAGTTATAGATCTTGGGTCTTGTGTCTGGAATATCAATATTTGCTTTACTTTTAAGGTACATTAGTTACAAATAAAATAAATGTGTTTCATTTTTCACCGAAGACATTTCACTTTCAAGACTGAGCTCGGGTATGTGCAATATGTCTCAATGATTATTTATCTACATGTAAGCTCTTCCTGCAGACTGGCTTTACTTTTAAGCAACCACTGCAGCCAACATTCACATTTTTACAATCATAAAGTTATGGGAAGCTGTAAGAAATTTAATAGTTAACTTAAACATGACAAAATTAGATGACATCGCATTTGGAACAGTGAAATAAATTCCTTTTGCTTTGTGAGGGAATTATGCAAATTCTTAACTCTTACTGTTAGTAATGAAACGTAGGTTTCAATGTTTCAGAACCCCTGACTGCTCCTCTGCGGTTGGCTGGTAGCACATCTGCCGTTAGCACTCGTAAGGTCTCTAAAGCGCCCCCCGCTCCGCGGGAGGGAATGTTGTCTTACACTTCAGATCTTCAGCCTACTACTGCAGCATTACTCCAAACTGTTAACGAGGAGTATTGTTTCTGGAAAAGAAATTGGTCATATTACAAATCCAAGTTTAACGGTAATTGCTAATGTCTCTAAACAGATACATTCACCTTGAAATGGTCCATGCTATATTGTGGTGGTTAGTGGGTCAGACTTACAAGATATAAAGGTATTAAAATGATTAATAAGTTCTTCTGAGGTGCTACACTTACAGTAGGGCATGTGTAACCTTTAGGTCACTTGGGCGACAGCCAGCTGACAAATATAAGATGTTAAAATTCTGGTTGAATTGGTATGTATACTATATGGTATTCCTGTTTATGAGTTATACCTTTAAAATACTGACATTTCAGGGGAAAAAAATCCGCTATTCTAGAAGCAACATTTTAATGACAGTTCATATATATCCCACAGCATCTTCTGGAGATGTTAAGAATTGCACAAATGTCTAACTTATGAGTGTTTTCCATGTAGAATTGTATATAAGATCAGTTTTGACATAAAGTAGTAAAGAAATATGAAGTACAGATATCACTTTGGAAGTCACTACACACCTATGAATGCAAGAAGCATTTCCAGAGTCAAGCCACATTGTGTGAATCCTTCAACAGATCATGATTTTTCATAGACTTAATTGTCTAAGTCTGTCTTTGGGGAGTGAAGGTTCTGTTAACTACAGCACCACTTGCACAATGAGGACCAATTATTAATTTAGCTGGGGAAAATAGGTATTTCTTTCAGGTGTGTACATCATTACTGCTTTTCTTCTGTTACTCCTCCAAGAACCCAAAGAAATTCAGATTTTTTTTATTAGACACTATCCAACACTGTATGTGTGGTGAAAAACGCCACAGATTAAAGCAGCTGTTACTAGGCTAATGAAACTGAATGGCTGTGTGTGTGGACAAAGCAGTTTTGAACCCACTTAGAACATAAAATTCTACTGAAGAGTCCTTACAGATTTTAGNTAATTGCTCATTTAATTGTTCTAGTAATTTCTTCTCCAATTTTATTTGCTCTGCATTTTAAGAGTCTGCCATTTCTCTCTGTTGGTCACAGACACACAAATGTGCCCTGTTCAGTTCAGATTTTTAGCTACTTTTAAGAGCAACTTCATCATTTTCATTTTTCATACTTTATAATGTTATTATGGATATTACATGACATGGTGGTCTGGACTGATTGTGTTCAGAACATGACAATCTAATAATATGTAGGGCCTCTTTATTCTAGAAAACATCTGCTCAATTAAAGCCTTTTTGTT
>VYZW01010927.1:35086-46378 GCA_013401315.1 Balaeniceps rex | reverse complement strand
CCCTCCCAAGATCTTGCCCACTCCCAGCCTACTGGCAAGGAGGAAAAATGTTGAAGAGACAGCCTTGCTGCTGTGCCAGCACTGCTCAGCAGTAGCCAAAACACCGGTGTGTTATCAACACCTTTCTAGCTACCAATACAAAGCACAGCACTGTGAGGGCTGCTATGGGGAAAATTAACTCCATCGCAGCCAGACCCAGTACAAGTTGAAATGTTTCTTTTCAAGTGTCATTCTGACTGTTTTCATTTCAACTCTTGTAATAAGTTTAAAGATTTTCATTTGTATTGCATACCAATGTAATGCAATTGTCAAAAGGAACAACTGGAACATTTTTACTTTTTCCCCCACCTAAAAAATATTCAATTGACAATGACATGTTACCATTTAACAACTTGACTGGAGTTTTCTCAATTTAAAAGTCATTTATTCCAGTTTTTAGCTTAATGAAACTCTGGTTTTGAGTTTCAAAGTCCTTCTTTTTGTGGGTGGGGGGTAGGGAAGGAGTTCAGTATTAAAGGGCTGGTAAGACTCAACCTTCTGCCTGCCCTATCTTCCCATCAGTCATATGACAGAGCTGCAGGTAGGAGCCACATTC
The DNA here is from genome assembly GCA_013401315.1 of Balaeniceps rex. Taxonomy (NCBI): domain Eukaryota; kingdom Metazoa; phylum Chordata; class Aves; order Pelecaniformes; family Balaenicipitidae; genus Balaeniceps; species Balaeniceps rex. The sequence continues at coordinate 45,783 of VYZW01010927.1, read as the reverse complement.
CAGCGGTCAATACAAACGGTGTTAAATCTATGCCTCCTAAAGAGAAGGCTCCTTGCAGGAGCTGTCAGCATATATGAGCAAATTAAGCATTTGAGCATGGTATTTCAGCAAATTTACAACATAGCTGAATGAACAGTATTTTTTACAGCGTTCTCTTTTGGATTAAAGTGACCCTTCCTTTGGATTCTTTTACTATTAAGTACAGATTTTACAACTTTATTTTTACAGCTTCATATCTGGAAATGGTATCTACAGTCATAAAATTCTGTGTGGTTTTCAAAATTTTCTGTTAAGGATACCGTATCTTCTTCGAAGCTGGCTCATAAGTTGATACCATCACCGTGCAGGCACCACAGCTACCTCCTCCACAGCCATACTTAGTTCCTGTAAGACGGACTGAAAATGCTGTCATTAGGGAAAAAAAAATTATCAGGTTTCATTTTGGTCTTTATTTTGCTGTCCTGCTCTGGTTTGGTATGATAGCTTATGTATCAGACTCCTTTCTCTGTTGGATTAAAATTTTCAGTGAAAATAAGATTGAAGCTAAGGAATGACATGACCAAAATCCTGTTCCCAAGAAAACAGAAAGCTTGACTCTGACTTCTTTTGGAAGAGGAGTAAGTTGGGACAGAAAGAGGAAGTGAAATATAGTTTTCCAAGTGAAAAAATAAAAGGAGAAAACATGTAATAGGCAAAATATCTATATATCTGAAGTTCCAGTGGGACACTGAAACCAATATCCCAGTTTTTCCTAAGAAGGCCCATTTATAGTCAGGATACTAACCTTGCATCTCATCTGAAAGATCACACTTATAAGAGAAGTGCTCATTTCTATGAATGTGGAACAGTGGCCAATCTGAAGCTGTGAATTGACAAACAGCTAATTTAATGTTCTACAGCCACCAAAAGGAAGATGCCTTACTCCCCATTTCTTCCTCCTCTTCTGTCCTTCCTCTTCCCAACACCACCTGCTCCAAAACCCAAGACCTCTTGCACCAAGACTTTTTCTCACCAGTCCCTTCCACAAGCTGACTAATGACAAGCTGACTAATTAGCGACTGAGTCCCCTAATCCAGCTGAAAGCCTCCGTTTTTCCCAGGTTAGTTTTCTGCTGGCCTAATGACTGGAATTAATACACAGAGAGGTCTGAGGAACTCCACAGCTGGCACAAGGTGCAGGAAGAGGACTGTCTACCAGGAGCCAGGAATGATGAAGGGGAAACAGGCCACCTTCTTTTCACACCACATCATCAAAAGAAGAAGTTTGTCAATGTGAGGGTTAGCACTCTTCACTTGCAGTAAAGCTTTGAGGTGCATGTATTGCTTTAAGGTCTTATCTAATCAAGCTCTACCACTTTTTCCACTGTAAAGTGCTTTACTGAGCTCTTTCACAGACATCCTAACCTGTCAGATAAAGCAAATACATTTTAAGATACAGTTTCTTCCCTTCTTGCACTTCTATTTACTTGTTAATTTACAATGGTCCTTCCAGTTATTAACAGGGATCTAATGTGCCAATTCCTATGGCATTTAGCATTAAAAAAAAGATGACAGGATGCTTAGAGAGGTATTATACTATATCCTGCAATTATAAAATATGTTACTGGAAGATGCCAAAATTCCTCACGCTCACTCAGGCAATCATTTCACATTATAAAGAGTTTGGCATCAGCATAAAATATTGCTGTCCTATATTTTTGTTCCCTGACATTAATTTTTGTCTCTTTACCAAAGTTAGCTGTCCCCCTAGCTATGTTAACTCAACTGTATGTGGAGGCTTGCTGTGAAAAGGATCAGTTCCTCTACCTGGCTAACGAAGTGGTCTCAGACACAGCTGGTCAGGCGCACCTCAGGGAATGGCACACCACAATACAGACTGAAGCAACAGAGGGCAGGAATACTACCAGTTGACATTTAAACTGTACGGTGAAACCAACTAGCTCCTGAAAACAGGTTAACCTTATCCTCGTTTTATAAGCAGGGTACAATGATACAGACAGGTTAAATGATTTTTCAGGGTGTCAGAGTAAGTCAGTGCAGAATTACATTATCTCACTCACCAATGCACTTTAACCAATGAAGTACAACTCTTGTGACAGGGGTGGTACCAAGCTACTTGGTGGGTGTCGGTCTCTTCTCCCAAGTAACAAGTGATAGGACAAGAGGAAACAGCCTCAAGTTGCACCAGGGGAGGTTTAGATTGGATATTAGGAAAACTTTCTTCACCAAAAGGGTTATCAAGCACTGGAACAGGCTGCTCAGGGATGTGGTTGAGTCGCCATCCCTGGACGTATTTAAAAGACGTGTAGATGGGGACATGGTTTAGTGGTGGACTTGGTAGTGTTAGGTTAATGGTTGGACTCTATGATCTTAAGGGTCTTTTCCAACCTAAATGATTCTATGATTCTACTTTTTATAGTCCAATGGAGTCTGAAGTTGTTCAAATTACTGAAGAATAATTTCATAAGCACCATAACTACAGCAATCTATTCTGCTCCAGACTCCTCCTTATGACTGACCAGTAACAAACATGTTTTAACTTAAGTTTTTCTTTTGAGACCAATATAAAAACTCTCTCCTGTGTGAATTCTACAGTATACGGTACATCACTTGCCCTGTCAGGCTATGTTTGATGAGACAAATCTAGGAAGTTGCGAAGAGGAGAGATTCTGCTCTTCCCCACCTTTGCTCCCTGCCCCCTGCTGTGAGCACGTGTTCAGAATATTATGCAACAGCTTCATGAACACTGGGAACAAGCTTGTGGTGCAGCAGATTTTGGAAAACTCCTAGGAACAGCTGAGAGCAGGCACAAGGTCAGGCCTCTGCAATGGTGAAGAAGAAGAGAGGAAAAGATCAGAGCAAGTGCTGCACAATTTGTAGCGACCCAGAAAGCCACTGAGCTGTGGGCTGAAACCAAGACAGGAGGAAAGAACCTCATCTGCAAAGAAAACTGGCAGGGTGAGAGCTCTGACTCTCCCAACTTCTGCTCTGTCTTGTCTAACTAATTTGATTTAATTTCTGTTTTAAAAACATACTTGTTCCTATTTACTCACTATTAAACCTGGGGTTTGAGTTTAGAAATCTGGAGTTCTTATCATAAGAAAAAATAGATTACCTCAAAATTCCAGCAGACTCAGGGTCTCATCACAAGATCTCCCCTTTCCTGGGAGAGACGCTTACAAAACTTGGAGACTCCTATTACGTCAAGCTTTATGTGTACTGGCCAAAAGGTTCTTAAGTTTCTTTATGAGGGGAGAGGGGAGGAACACAGATACACACATACACATCACGCCTGATGGCATAACTTTGTTTGTTTAGGAAACTAGGCTAAAAATACAGCAGCGCACTGAAGAGTAATTGGCTTAAGAAAGACACTTTATTTAATATGGTTGTTTTATCTTAAGAGAGTCACAACTTCCTTAACCTGGTAAATCACCTTTTAATTATCATTTATGAGAATTTTGCTTGAATAAGGCTTTCAAATGAATGACTTAAGGGAACACACAAGAAAAGGATACGTCTCTTTCGCAGATAAGACAACAGCATTTGTTCAGGATCAGCATTTTTCTCTATTATCTGCAGTAAGAAATGAAAACCAAGGTTTAACTAAGAAACCAAGGCTTTTAAAAATTCAGGGCACAGACTACATTCCCACAAAGCCAGAAGAGAATCCTCCTCTGGTTCCCTCTCGTAGAACTAGACTAGTTGCCAAAGACCACAGGAGAATTTGGGCTCCTTCTGGAAATTCCTTTTCAGACAGATATGTTTTCAGGAAAGAAGTACCAGGGCACCTTGCAACTACTAAAAACAACTGCTGCTCAGTGAAAGGTCATACTGAGGGAATTTACCTTCAGCCACACTAGAAATAAAAATGCAGCAGAACTTTGCCACAATAGAGACAGCGTAGCACAAAGAATTAATGATTTGCAGATTTTAGTGTCTCCCTGGCACTTCAACCTACTGGGATGAACACCAGAGGATGCCTGTAAGGCTGTCAGCAGGGACCACTTTTCTTCTAGCTTTATTTATATAAACTTTCATTTGCTGTAACAGACTAACAGAGAGCAATAGAAACACCTACGTTCTCGATCAATTACAGTATTTCTTATTCCGTTGCTTAGAATCAGCTAGTTCCTTCCAGTTGCATTGAATCAACAACCAGATTAATTTTGTTCTTGCAATATGATCTTTATGTTGGCCAATAGTCCATATTTTGGCACCTGAGTCTTGCCGACTTTCGTTGTGCCTCTGAAAATCTGATACCATCTGATGCCTCTTCTCTGATACCATCAAAGATGAGAAGCCAGGCACGTACAAATGAAAAACTAGTTTGCTCACCAGCCAAATTTGATACCCAGCGGAAAGTCCATTTCACTCTGACACATTTTTCCCCCAAACACAGAAGAGCTAGCTAAAACGGGATGTTGCAATCACTTTGCCCTCCTCTGCCGCTTCTCCCCTCTAACAGCACTTGCTGTACGCAGAAGAGTGTTAGCTAGCTAAAGTAATACTTGGCGGCTGATTCGCTTCTCACCCAGCAAGGAGGAGATGGGAAGGAACGCTTCTGAAGGCTCGTGTGAGGATTCGGTTATACTCCCATGAGGAAGAAGTCGGAGGAAACCAAATCTGTGCCCACAACCCCTTTGGGGTTGCTTCTGGAGCCGCAGCCCTCCTTTCTCCACGCTCTTTCCGAGGAACACTTACCTTCCTCCCATTCACATAGAAAATCAGCTCCTCAGCCCCCGCCGCCCCTTGCAGAGGCATTGCTCCCCAGCCCCCGCAGGCAGCCCGGGCAGCTGCGGCGCCCGCAGCCGGANCTGGGGGCGGGGCGGGGGGGCGCCGCCGCCAGAAGCCGAGCCCCGAAAAGTTAAAAGCCCGTTGATCTTAACGTTTGGGGCTAATCACACGATTTATGTGCTGGATCCTTTTAAGGTATATGCGGACGCTAAGACGTACGTACCTCACGCTTTCTCAAAGGACACGTATGTTCCTTCGGAGCAAAATGACAACGTTAGCAATGTTAACGGTTGTTACTTTCCAACAATAAAGTCTCCAAAGGTAATTTTAAATTGTGATAAAATCCAGAAATGTAGTGATCACGAGCCCAATGGGAATTGTGCATAAATTTGCGCTCACAACACAACTGGTAGTAACTTCCAGGTATTGGAAGCGTTTGTAAGGGCAACTTGTGCAAGCAAGGGTTTATAGAATCATAAATATTTTCCTCTTCCTGTTTAATCTTAATATATAAAATTAATTTTCCTACAAATTTTAAAACAGCCAAAATCTTTATTAGTGATAAACTAAAATATTAAATGTAAAAAAAATTAGGTTGAATAAACATGACAAAAAGCAACTTTGAAGCTATAAAAAGAAGTTCAAATTACCTTATCCTGAGCAAAATAATCCCTGTGACAGCTACAGAGTAATTTTTATCTGGAATATCATGAGCTGTTTTTACATCTTTTTCCTGGCAGGAGCTTCTAATGTATCAACTGATCTGGTAAAGGAAGCACATTTAGTGAAGATTCAACAGGCAATGTAACATTATTCATGCAGTAGCTAAGTAAGGGACCATTTTGCAGAACAATTAAAAGAACTGCATCCTAGAAAATAACAAAGTAAATTTTCTCTGCGTATAGAACATCAATTTGAGCAACAAAAACAGTAAGGATGGAGAAAACAAGGAAAGAAGGGCAGTAGCAACAATAATATGATTTCAGAGTTACTTAAAATAATTTCTATGCATCTTCAGGTCATTTTCTTTATCCTTTGTTACTTTGAGAGACATCTATACTAAAAGGAATGGAAGAAACTAAGGCATAAAGCCCTAGGCCTTATACTTTTACTGAAAATTACTTGCTTTTATTTGGAACACCGTTGCAGTCTAGCTGGTAATACCTGAGGCTCTGTGGACCAACAGGACCTTCACTGAAAAAATAATTAAGACCACCTCCAAAAAGATTATCTTTTTTTCTGAGAAAACGAAGCGTGTGCTTCTGTTTCTAGCTTTCAAACTACGGGCAGTAGAGAGAAACAGCCATTTAAAAAACACTGTGTTTTGCTGCTGCAGAGCCAGCACAGGGAACGCAAGTTGTAACAGACACTTCTTTTGGATTTCTAAAGACACAGTTGGTGATGTTGATAAACAGTGAAGCTAACAATTAAAAAACCCCAATTAATTACAAACTTGGTAAAAAAGTACAAGAAAGAATGTATAAAAATAGTCTATGTGTAATTCTTTTTTAAATAACATTGATTCAGTAGAGAATCTATCTTCCCAACCATTTCTGCAGCTCTTCATAATGGTCTTGCTGATGTAGTGACATACACAGCATGTTTCAGAAAGAAAAAGTCTGTTTGCTGAAACTTCTCAGATAATAATTTTAACAGCTCTGTTTTGCAATACAGATCACATTGCCTGGGTGCTAAGGCATGTTCCGTATTGGAAGAATTTTCATACTGATGGAATACTTTTATTTTTTCCTGGTGAGGTTCTATATGAAAACATCTTGCTGTCCTTACTGCTGTACATTCAGAGTCTTTGCATGGTCTCTGGAACTGGTGACCACAGCTAGACACAGCTCTCTGTTTAGGGGATAAAGGTCCCCTATGTAAACTACCTCGCTAGTGGCAAATTTAACTCCAAATTCATACATGGAATGTTCTGCAGGATCTTGGGGAAGCTGCCTTGGGGCTACAGATCATTATTAAAAAAACCCAAAAACACAACAGAAAACAGTTGTGGTATTACTTAAATATTTGTAAACAATGCTTTTGTGCCTCTTACTGTCTATGGTTACAGTTCAAGACTTTTGTGTAGAATGGATACATCTGAAAGCCATATCCAGGAGTACATTTTGATATGTAAGACTCATTTTTCTGTCAAAACACGCAGCTGAAATTCTGACAACTCATAGGAGAAGGATGTAGGTTCCCCTTGTTGAACTTCATGAGATTCCTTTTGGCCCATTTCTCCACCCTGTCCAGGTCCCTCTGAATGGCAACATAACCATCCAGCGTTTCAGTCACTCCTCCCAGTTTCGTATCAACTGCAAATTTGTGTAGGCTGCACTCTGTCCCATTGTACAGGTCATTAATGAGGATGTTAAACAGTACTGGCACCAGTATGAAACCCTAGGGAGCTCTAGCGTTTTGCCTCCAACTGCACTGTATGCCGCTGATCACAACCCTCTGGGACTGGCGGTTCAGCCAGTTTTCAACCCACCTCACTGTGCACTTAACTAACACATACTTCATCAGCTTGTCTGGGGGATGTTATCAGAGATAACGTCAAAAGCCTTACTGAAGTCGAGATAAACAACATCTACTGCTCTCCCCTCACCCACCAAGCTAGCTGTCTCATTGTAGAAGGCTACCAGGTTAATAAAGCATGATTTTCCCTTTGTAAATCAATGCCAACTACTCCCAATCACCTTCTTGTCTTTAACATGTATGGAAACAGTTTCCAGGACTATTTTCTCCATCACCTTCTCAGGTTACAATGGAAGCTACAATGAAGTACAAAGAATACAGTTTAGTTTGGTATTTTTAAGAATATATTATAAATTTAAGAGTATCAGTTACACCTCTTAAAAACAGTATCAGACCAAAGGTCTAGCTAACCAAAGAACTGGTCTCTGAAGGTTTCAGCAGGCATTCAGCAGTGAATGTCCTTGGAAAAAGTATAAAAATTGGTCAAATGTATAAGGCTTCTCCAGAAAACTCTTCCAGCCTTCAACAATTTGCAATTCAGGGACGTGCTGTGCCAGAAATGGTGTTTCTGGTAATTCCTCATAGATTTTTCTTCCATTAATTTGTCCAATAATTTTTAAGCCCATGTAAACTAATAACGTCTACTCCCGTAAAAAGGAATTCCTCAGCATAACTGCATACTGTGTGAAGAACCACCTTCTATAACCAAAAGAAGTTACCTTATTTGTGTCTCATTAAAAATGAGCTATGGCTATCTTGGTTGTAAAATGAACCTGAACCTTATCCAATGTAATCTGTACAAGTTGTGTGGGCTGTGAGCTATAGCCTGCAGCTGGCAGCATCTACGATTCAGATAATGCCAGAAAACTGTTTGTCAGCTGACAGTGCATTATGGAATTCAGAAGTGATTAATGAGAATCCAGAGGGGAAGCAGGACAAAAACCTGATAGGTGAATGGTACGATGCAGTTGTATTAGTCGTCACACTAGCACTCTCTCAATTGGAAACTCAAGGTGTTGCTTTGTCTGGATCCTATTTACTACTGAATTTCTATTGCAGTGCTGTTTTCTTTCTGGCTGCCTCTGGCACATACTCTGGACACTAGACTTCTCTCTACTATTCCTCACAATGAGACTTCCTCATTCAAATTTCAGTATGATTCTGTCAAATCCAAAAGTCAACTATCAAAAAAAAAAAGGGACTGTCTCCATCTATTTCAGTAGATTTATTAAGATTTGGGATGTTTGTGTCTGTTCCAACCAGCACTGAGAAACGGTTCTACTCACGGTAAATATGAACAACTCACATTAAAATTCCCAAAGGTGATTTATTTTTAATTCTCATTAAAACGTACACTTTTCTTACAAATTAAGAAGTACTGCAAACCCTTTGAACAGATTATAAATTACTAACCAGAAATGCAAAACACAAAAGTGGAGCCTAACCTGTATTTGCCTTCCTCAGTAAAGTATTCTATGTCCCTTATATAGGGGCTCCTTTCCAGGGAATTCCACTTTGGAAGACCTTTACTAATCAAAGAACAATAAGCACTCTATACTGCTAAACATATATATATTTTTTTTTAAATTGTACCCATTTTAGAAGTATTGTTCATAAAGGCAATTCTCTTGTCATCTTCAAATAAATTTTGATTTACTTTTAAAACTTCTTTTATTTTTTACTTTATAGACTGGGGAATCCAGAAATTGTGTATCTGTAAACTGATCCCCACGCCGTAATTTGCTGTAAACAAAAGAAATAAAAGACAACCATGTATCAATATCACCAAGCACCTATGTAACTATAATAATTACATAATTATAACAACAATTCCAAATGGTAAATACTCTCAATGAAAGCTTGATACACTAGGGAAATTAAATTTATGGAAAATAAATATGTCTGAAATAGCAAGGTATAGATAACTACTGTTTTCCGAAACAATGCTAAAAATAGTAGTCTTTTTATGTGGCCTGTATCATATTAATAGGTGAGTAATCATAACTTATTCCTATAAGACAAAACTCAAAAATTACTTAAACCAAGAGCTTAACAGCATCCATTCAGGACCGTATACTTGAAAATTAAATATAAATAGGAAACAGTAACCTAAAATCTTGAGTGACATCCAGGTTTTTTTCTGTTACTAGCTACTGTCTCTCTCCAGAAATACAGAACCTTATCATTGTCGGGTAAAAGAGGAAAATGTGTCAATATCATAGTATTACAGCATTTTAGCATCCAATTCAATTAGTAAAAGAAAAATGTAACTCTAATCCCTTTGCATTTCTTTTACAAGCTATCTGGCATAAATATTTCTGAAAAGCCAGTGATAAAGTGAAAAGACACTTCCAACATCACCTTTAGCTCCTATTTGTCCTCAGTCTCATTGCTTCAATTAACTGTTTGCTTACTCACAGAGATAAACAAAAATATTTTGAGGGTATATGATAACATTGTGCTAATTTTTTGTTTGTGGATTTATTTTCTTCTCCTCCCACAGTTTTGCCAGAAAAGGAAGACATACTCCTTTTACACCTTTGTCATAAAGTAAGTTGCTATAATCCTTTCACTCTCAATACTATTACGGGGAAATCTTGATACTGTCTTTACCTCATGAATATGGATTCTACTAATACACATACGACAGCATAATTTTTCCTTAAATTAATATTATACTTAAAAAAACCAAAGAAAAAACCCCAACGAACTTTGTGGCAAAAAACTCTCAGAATATTTTCAGAAGTAATCAACTTAAAGGTCCACTGGGATTTACATCTGTTCATATAAGTGCAAATATATTCATTTTCTTAATGGAAGTTTGGCTTTAAAATCCTCTTTTAAATTTTAATAGTTATTACACAATTTATGTCTTGTCTTTTAACAGTCTCAGAAATCCTGTGCCACTAAATTTGCTAAGAACACTGAGAGGTAAATAACTAATAATCAAATTAATATATCTTAAACTCAAATGATTTCTTATATTAGATACAGCTAGTTAAACCAAAACGACTGAATTATATAATATTAGTGCATANTTTTTAATTAGCATGTCTTAATTCATGTCCTTTGGTTACTGCTCCTACTCTAAAGATGCTCAGCAAAAAATGGGATAGATGATCAAAGAAAATGCCACTACAGCAGCTTTCAACCTACCCAAATTTGGAGCTGTTTGAGGTCTGCCATGGCTCTTGGGACATTTTAAGAAAGCCCCATAAGTACTGTACTTTGCAGCTAGCTGCTTAANAAGTATAACATTTACAATTATCCACCTCTAAATGGGTTTATTTCATGATAAACATTAAGAATTCACCATTATTCACTACTAGTATAAAATGTTATATTATATACTGTATTTAAATTTTGGGACTTTAACATTGTTGGTGTCTTACTTTGGCACTTGGAAATCCTGCCACACTAACAGGAAATGTTTTATATCAACACTGAAGTATCTTTGCGAAAGAGGTTTGTGAAATAAATAGT
>VYZW01010927.1:4149-17099 GCA_013401315.1 Balaeniceps rex | reverse complement strand
CGGGGCCCCTACACCCGGCTCCCCCGCCATACCCGTGGGCAGGGAAGCCCGGCCGGCCGGGGGTGCCCCCGGGGAGGGAGATGGCGCCGCGCGCATCCCGCGCCGCACGGGCATACGGGCTGCCCCTCTCCTCTCCCCGCTCGGCTCCAGCCCAGCTCTTCCTGCCGCCCGGCCGCCATTTTGCGGAGCCGAGGCGGCCCGTCCGGCGGCCCAGCCTGCTCCAGGCCCGGCGAGGCGGCCCTGCCGCGGGAGGCGGTAGCGCAGGTAACGCGGGATGGCGGCCGCGGCTGCCCCCACCCCGCGGCGGGACCCGCTGCCCGCGGGCGGCCCGGGGCAGGGAGCTGAGCCGCCTTCCCCGGCTGGCTCCCGGAGGGGCGGGAGTGGGGGTGGGCTTCCCCTTTTTTGACGGAGCAGCGCCCCAGGAGAGGGGGGGAGCGCCCCGGCCTGCTGTGGGGGCGGCCGCCCAGCTGTCTCCCCAGCGGGCTGCGAGTGCATCAGTTAATTTTGGTGAAGCAATAGCAGGTGCTCGGGCAAAAGGCGGGTAGTGGGAGTTAGTACCCCGCAAAGGGTGTGCTCTAGGAAAAAAAAAGCAAAACGTTTTGAAGATTTTCTTCTGCTTCTTGTGCTAATTTTTTCCTCCCCAGACAGGGCCCCCTCCTGCAGGGAGCTCAACGCAGGCACGAGTATTTATTGGCAATGTGGCATTAATGACGTGACAGCTTCAACAACTAGTTAAAGCAGTCCTAATTAAAGATCACATTTTAAAGAAGCCAACTTGTTGGTAGTACAAAACTACTGCATTTTTAGTGCATTGAACTATACTCAAAGCAAGATTTCCCGCAACGTCCTTCCAGTGCTCTGCTCACACCTACTGACCTCATAGTTCTGCTTACCCATTTGTCTCAAAAGAGTAACCTCTGTGTTTCCTAGCAAAGTAAAATGCCATAGTTTTTATAGTAAAGGTGGAGAATATTTGGCTATTTGCACTAGTAATGTCTCCAGAACTGTTTTCAAAGCTGATTTACAGTATCATGTAACAAACATGTTAAGAGCTGAGCTAACGCTTAGGTCTTGTATATAATATGCTCAGTCCTAACTGGCATTAGATTTATTTTTGTTTGTATCTGTTACAGGTTTGAATAGCTTGTAATTAACATAATCATTTGCAAATGCAATGGAAGAGGGCAAGACTGAAGACATCCAGGGTATTCTACGACTTAATGTGCGAGGATGTTTATACACAGCCAGGCACGAGTCTTTGTGCCGCTTTAAGGACTCAATGCTAGCTTCTATGTTTAGTGGACGCTTTCCTCTAAAAGTAGATGAATCAGGTAAATATATTCAAGCTGTAAATATGACATTTTGATTAGGGAGCTCTGTGGCAAATACGTGCTTTTATATATATTTATGCACTTTATAGTATATGTCTTTTCCCAATCTGCTGAGCATCAGTTGGCTGCTTTAATTCCAGGACATAAAACAATTATGCATGCATGACTTTATACTTACGAGTAATTCATCTGAGTTCCACAAGACCACTCGTGTTTGCAAACGTACGTGTTTGTACAGTGCTTAGCCCTGCCTTGTCCCAGTCCAAACTGTGGCTTTGGAATGTACTTCTTCATGTACTTCTTCACTATGAATATGAAAATAGATAAAACTGAAGTTGGCAGAGTATTTGGCATTTAACTTGGATCCTGTTTATGAACCCTTATATTCTCCAGAGGCATCTCACTCTCTCTGATCATTACATAAGGAGATTTGGGTCTAATCTTTGTTTCAGAATACTTCAATACCCAGTAAACACTGCATTTTTCACCACCTGTGCTTGATATGAAAACTTCAATAAAACTATTCATGGGTCAAATTTCACACTTGTGACTTGGAAATCCTGCCAAAGTACATCCAGTGTAAAGATATGATGGATGGAGAATAGTAATTCCTTGTTGTACACTTTTGACTGTTTAAAATACCTGAAATGTTTAACATTTTTACGGGCAGGGCTTTGCTACCATCTTTCAGTTGCAGTGAACAGCCTATTGTATACAGCTGTGTATACTTTGGTCAGTTTCTGTAGTGGTCCTTGAGCCCAGCAAGCAAAGGAGAGAAAAAGAAACAAAATACTGTAAAGCTTGACCAATAATCACGGAGGGTTAGACTAGATGTGTACTGGAGCTGATGCTACTTTTAACTCTTTTAAATTGCCTAGATCAAAAATTGAAAAAAATCTCTGCAATAGCGAGAAAAGATGTATCTGCAGTTAGAATTAGAAATGCATCTAGAATTAGATTTCAGCCTTTTAAGTGGAGTGCAATACAGCTGAGGTTGTACGTTGGCATGGTCCTACGCAGATTAGTGATTTCACTGAAATTCCAAATTTACTGCACTGAGGATTTTATCTTCAAATACCAAATATTCCAGGGAAACAAAATAGTACTTTTAAAAGAATAGAGAAAGTATACTTTCTCCTCCTAAGTAAATAAAACTAGCACAGAAGTTTTATATAAAGGCTTTACTTGATGGTTTGGTAGAATGTGACAAGTCTGTCTTCGCTTGCTGGAAGCAGTATTTTAAATAATTTTATTTACGTTTTCAGGAGCATGTCTAATTGATCGAGATGGAAGCCTGTTTAAGTATCTTTTGGATTATCTTCATGGAGAAGTTCGGATTCCTGAAGATGAACAAATTCGAATTGCACTGAAGGAGGAAGCAGATTTTTTTGGCATCCCTTATCCATACAGTTTGTCTGACCATTTGGCCAATGAAATGGAGACGTATTCTTTAAAGTCAAATATAGAGCTTAAAAAGGTCTTGGCATTTCTTACATTTTTAAAGATGTACTCTTTAATCCACACCATTCATTGGCATCAGATACTAAAACTACAGTATATGCAAGTTAGCACTTTTTAATCACCACGTTAAATCACCAGTAAATTCAGAGTTTTAGGTTAAGAAATCCTAGAGTTGATAATGCAGTCATAGTATTTAAGGACATCAGCTTTTCCCATCATTGCAGTACAGCAACAGTTTAAATTTGACTCTGTTTTACACGCAAGTCTGCTGTAAAACTTGCATAGTAGGAATGACATTGTTTAGTTCCCCATTTGGCTTCAAATTTTACTTGAGATTAGATTTGATCCCTACAAGATGTTTGGGGTTTTTTTTTCAGTTTTACAAATTCATCCTAAAACTTGAAAAATAAAATGTACTTTGCCATTTTTTTAGAACAAGAAAGAAGAAAATTAATATATTATTTAAAATCCTAAGGTTTGTCTATTTTAGAGTATTGTAATTTAAAAGCTAATTCTAATTAACTGATTGGAAATCAACTCATATTACCAGGTATGGCTGTGTTAGTCCTGACAGTCATCTGTGTTCTCTTAGTAAGCTATTGTTCCATACATTTCACATTCTGCCTTATTAATTTCCTTTTGAAAAGCATAAAACATTTCCAGGCCTTTCAGTTTCTCTTCGTATTAGGGATTTGCCATGCCTTTAAGTATTTCTGTTGCCTTTCCGTGAATTTCTCCTAGTTTTACAATATTGTCTGTTAACATCAGATAAGAAATACTGCACACATTATTCTAGATAAACTATATCCTTGATTTACTTAGAGCTCACCAGTACAGTTAAGAAAACTTAAACATGAAAGCTTATTCAACTAAAAAAAACGTATTCTTATTAATAGTCTGTATTTTGTGTTCTATGTTTGTTCCAGGCTTTGTTAGATTTCTGCGATTCTTATGATTTAGTTTGTACCAAGCCTACAGTTTGGGTCCTGCACTATCTCAACACTTCTGGAGCAAGTTGTGAAAGTAAAATTATTGGTGTGTATGCCACAAGAGCTGATGGGACTGATGCAATCAATAAGGAGCTAGGAACGAAAATTCATAGTAAAAGCATTTACAAAAGGTAAGGTGACTATCAAACACATGAAAGCACTATGAAGTGAGAATGAACACTCACATACTATAATGATACCTAAATATTATTGTATGTAGCATAATATAGCATTATTGTACTATAAATCCGTGGAAGGAATCAGATTCTTTCCAGCTGCGAAAACAGCTGGCTAATACAATGGTCACATTAAACAAACAAACAAAAAAGCTAAAAACTAAAAGCATGGAGTACAAGAATTTGAGAGAGTCCACAAAAGGTGGCTAGCATGCAGTTGCTGTAAGTTCTCATTATGTTTTACTTGCTATTTTTAAAATGTCTCAACCATTTAAAATTACTTTCTAATTTAGGACAATATTTACCCTAAATACAGTGAATGAATCCCCATCCAGAAGAAGTTCCAGAAATATTCACAAAGTTGGTTGTGATTTGTGCAATTGTGTTTTGCAGTCTTCCAAGGCAGCTGAAAGAAATATTTATAACACTGAAAAGAACTGAAGATGAAAGGAAATGGTTTTAATTCTTTAAAGGACATGTACATCTCTACTACACTATTAATGTATTTTTATGACAGTAATTATAAGTTATTGATAGACCTGTACTTCTGAGTGTCTGGAAGCAATTTGTCTTTCTCCTTGGTCACACAGTACAGTGCCAGAAGTGTACTTCACTGTGTACCTTTTGAAACATGATTAAGGTAGAGCTTTTGATGTTTCATCATCGTTGTAATTAAGATGCTTATTTTCCTAAATTTAGGCTGGGAACACTAATATTTATTCCAAGAGTATTTGGACACATAGTATCAGGTATCTGTCCTCCTACTGTGTTTTCCCTTTGAATAAATTATTGAGGTTTAGAAGAATAGATTTTACATCATTAATTGTGTAATTATTCTTTTATGAACATCTGTTCTTTCATGAATACCCGTTTTTAGCAATAGGTGTTCACAGGCATGCAGATCATAGGAGGATGGCTATTTAGAACCTCTTATACAGATGAAAATGTAATTTAAGTAACATTTTCCTTTCTACTTTACAAAACATTTACTATTAAGTCCTTATAGTTAGGATTTGGTAAAAAGAATGATACATTTCATCAGTGGTACATTTTTAAGGACTTAGCTAGATCTGCCACGTAACCGTTATCTTTAAAACAATATTTCTAGAGAAGCTGGAAATAACGTCCAATACATCTGGAGCTATTACTCAGTAGATGAGTTGAAAAAGATGATGGATGCTTTCGATGCCTGGGAAGGGAGAGGTAGAGTATTAATTTTTTTCTTTTATTTCAGTAGTACTACTTTTTAACAGAAAAATAAGACAAATGTTTGCCAATTAACTATAATAAAAACTCTGCATACATTTTCACTCATTCAGTAAGTAACATGTTGTAAAATATCCCATAGTAGTGGCTATTTGGAAAAAAAAAAGCGTCTTAAGGGATATTCCAACAAGGTAACATGAGTTGACGTGAATGAATAGAGGTAGTGAGAGCCACTACATGCAAGGGGTGATAGCCTGTTAGCATTGGGCACTCCGGTGGAAGCCTTAGAAGCATGGTGGCTGTAAGCAACGTTCATGTCAGCATAGTTTCAAAGCTGAAATTCTGCATAATAAAATACATGCATTCAGTCAGGTGTATATACACATAGTATTGACTATGTTCTCTCAGCTCATCAGTACAATGTCCCTTTGAAATGCAGGTGTCAGCTACTGGAGAGTGCCTCAGGAGCTGATTGAATGTTGGACTCTTGAAGAACGCCCTTTGAAAGGCAGTTTGCATCATATGCCTCCAGTTCATAAAAGGTATGCTGATTTGCATAGGTGGCTTAAAATAAAGCAGAAATACAGCACAATCTTTTTTTTTTAATAATTTCAGGTTCTTTGAATAGCTATGAATGTTGAGTTTTCTCTGTTTATTTACATTTTTATAAAATATAATCAGAGAGCTTAATTGCAGAACTGAACTTGCTAGAAGCAAATTACCTTTTTTAGGCTGCTGAAACTCTATTCTATTCTATTTCTTCAGCCTTTAAAACATCATTTTAGAGTGGGAAGGAGTAATTTAAAAAAGTAGAGCAGTATTAGTTAAGTAGACTGCTAAAAAAGAAATTCAACTGAAAACTTTAACTGTTAACTGATTTTTCACATATGTGAGATGCCACCTTTTTAGAAGGAATTTCTAGAATTTCTTCTTTGCAGTTTTATGGTGATACTTTTGACTACACCTCCATTCTCAATACATTACCTAAAAGCAGCCTTTGCAGGTGCAGCTACTCAGTTGATCTGAGCCACCCTACAGCCACTTTGCAGCTAGATAGAAGAGGATCCTGCTGACCTTCCTTGGCCACACTGTCATTTCAGCAGCAGCCACAGAGCTGCATCAGCACAATGATCCAATTGAAAACTGCNGGGTACTGCATTCTTTGCTTTTCATAGCTCAAATAGGAAGGAGTGTGATCATTTGATCCCTGGACTGCCAAACAGCCTACATATATTCCTGAATGCTCCTCTACTACCATTGCCTGTTTTATCTCCCATCTCTCTGCTTCGATTTGTCTTCTCTATTCTTCTGCACCCTCAAAAAAGCTATGTTCAGGTTTCAGCTAGAACTCCTGATGTACCGCAGTGATCCTGGTGAGACCATATACTGTCTTGAAATATTGTAAATGAACCTAGTTACTGATTACATTTTATCTACACTTCATTGCTACTATTAAAGCACCTAATCTTTGAAAGTTTAAGCTTTCCTTTTTGTTTTGGTGGTTCTTTTGATCTAGGATGTGCAGACATTGAGAACATGTTCTCACCTTATGGCTCTGCAGAAAACCTCCCTGGACTCATTATATAAGTACTAGGTTATTTGCAGGCTTTCTGTTTGAACAGTGTCACCATATACCAGTTTTGTAAGAGCAATAATAAGGAATACTGCTCTTAGATATTGTTTATTCTTTTGGTATGAATCCCTGTGGCATCTCACAGATCTTTTAAAATCCAAAATGCAAGTACCCTGAAAAATTATCAATGCTTTTGTAGTGCATCTTTTAAGCTGTTCTTTAGTGGCTCTCACAGTTCATAGCCTGTTTACAGTATTGACCTGCCAGCTAAATGTTTCTTCATTCCTGACAATCACGTCAGTTAAAGCTACAGCTTTTCTTTGTCAGCTCAAAATCTAGATATAATCTGATTCATACATGTTCTTTCTCCTACTACCAGATTTTAGTAGCTTTACCCCACGTAGGAGCCAGCAATAGAGCCACAGTTTGATGGCTTGTCCTGGTTTTAGCTGGGATAGAATTAGTTTTCTTCCTAGTAGCTGGTGTAGTGCTGTGGTTTGGATTTAGGATGAGAATAATGCTGATAACACACTGATGTTTTAGCTGTTGCTAAGTCGTGCTTACCCTAGTCAAGGACTTTTTCAGCTTCCCATGCTCTGCCAGGTGCACAAGAAGCTGGGAAGGGGCACAGCCAGGACAGCTGGTCCAAACTGACCAAAGGGGTATTCCAAACCATATGATGTCATGCTCAGTATATAAACTGGGGGGAGTTGGCTGGGGGCAGGGATCGCTGTTCAGGGACTGGCTGGGCATCAGTCAGCGGGTGGTGAGCAATTGCATTGTGCATCGCTTGCTTTGTGTATTCTTTTATCATCATCGTTATCATCATCATCATCATTATTATTACTATCATCATCATCTTATCTTCCTCTGCTGTCTTATTAAACTGTCTTTATCTCAACCCATGGGTTTTACTTTTTTTTCCTGATTCTGTCCCCCATCTCACTGGGGTTGGGGAGGGTGAGTGAGTGGCTGTGTGGTGCTAAGTTGCTGACTGGGGTTAAGCCATGACACAGCTTCTGTTTTGATACCTTTTTGAAGGTATTGTTAATATTCTCTGAATTTAATTTGGTCTCTGTGTTCTTTTTCCCCCCTTCCTCATCTCTCAGAAAATGATTTTGATTTATTTACTGATCAACCCTCTGACCTAGCCTGGTCTAGCTTTTGTTTTGTTGGGTTTCAGGTTTTCTAACATCCTGTTCAGCTCTTTTAGTGTGACCTCGATTTCTGTGGCATCATTTATTTCCTTGAGGAATTAAAATCTTCTAGGTGTCTGTCCATTTTTCTTTGCCAACACTGAGAAACAGCATTTTTATAATAATTTAAAAATGCTGTCTACTTGTACCAATTAGAGTTGCCAGGAGGTTCCATAGGCTTTCTTACATAGGTTCTTTTTTTTTTTTAAACATTTTCTCTTGAAAGACTACCCATAATCATTTGTATTGAAGAGAAATGGGGGAGGGAGAAAGAAGCAATAGCCACCTTCTTCTTTTCTCAAATTACATAGTGTGGAACTCTATGTTTTGTGTTTATGTGCAGTTGAGTCTTACATTTTTGTAGATAACTTAAACCACATCAGACTAGCATTTAGTGGATTTTGTATCTGATGGAATCTGTAGCATTTTGATATTTTCTTCGTATAACTCCTCCAGCCTTCTTTCTCACTGATTTTCACTTAGCAGTTTGTGGACCGTATCTCTTACAATTTTTAATGTGTAATATTACTTACACAGGTGAAAGAGATTGATGGTACTGTTCATATAAAGGCAAGCCTGACTGGAGTGATGAACAGTTGAGAACCATAAATGACACTGTAACAAGCAAAAATGAAAAGAACTTCAGATTTGTGGATGGCCGTCGCAGATTGTCTGTTTTGTAATAATGTTATAAAAAGAATAATTTATGTACATAGTTTGTTTCTTTAATTGAAGTTCTTTGTTTTACAGACGATTAATTGACTTTACTGAAGAGGGAGACTATTTACTGTGTAAAGCGGGTCCCAAGCCAATTAGATTCTCAGGTCCCTCAACAAGTACCCATATCAAAGTCAAGAATTCAGCGTCATTAAAGGTAGCTGCTTGCAATGCTTCACGTTCTGCAGTGACTCTTAAACGACCCAATAGTGAAAGTTTGATGCTACACAAAGTAGCTTCTGAAACCATATCCACAACATGCATGTCGGTGCCCAGCAATTCCCAGGCACCCTGTGGAAGGCAGAGTGCTGACAGTGGGACACCATGTCAAGTGCCGTTGAAGATTGCAGTGCCTAGGAAGCCCATAAGCAACCGTGTAGTAAAGCTGAAGCGAACTCCACTTTTTCTTGTGACGCCATCTCAGCCATCTTCTTCTATATCCAGTAAAACAAGTGAACAGGACAGTGCTGCTGTTGAAATTCCTACTACTTCTATGGTACTAAACAAGAAAGAACCAACTGTATTAGCACAGAGTATTAAGCTTAAGAATGATAAAGTAGATGGATAATGTTTGACTCAGCCTGATAGACTGGATAGTTTTGCATCATCTGGTCAAAGAAGAGATCATCATCGCATGTGGTCACTTATTCAAAGATTTGGTAGAAAATTATGATTAAAAAGTTTGTTAAAAGCATAGGGAGAAATTGTTTTAAGCGAGCACTGAAGCGTGTTTTCTGCTTTATTTCTTAGTATTTTTTGATGCTGGGAAGGGAGGGAGAAAAACGGATTAAAAAAACCCTCAAACACAGAGCACGTGCAGTCTAATGTTACAGTATCTCACATTTGTGTTTCTGTCAGGCTGTACTAGTACAACTGACCTTTTTAAAGGGAGTACTTGCACAGCATGAAAGAAGACCTCTTTATCAACTTTAACTACAGTTAACATTAACTAGAGTTAATTTACTTAATTTGTATCTTAAAAGTGGGGAAAAATAGATAACAATAAGTAGCTTGTGTTAGATACAAGTTTGCCACAAGTGTGCAACATCCTGAGTGCTGTGAAGATTCCAGAAGTTGGATGCACTTACTGGTACTTCTGGTGAGGGTAAGTCACCATTTTGCTATTAACAGCAATGACAGGAACCGCCTTTGCTTGTACACAGTGAGAAAATTCAGAAATACAGGAAGGGAAGAAACGATGCCTCAGGAGTAACAAGGCAATTTTTTCCATAGACCTGAGACTTATGTGTACTACTTTCCTAACATGGTGTGATCTGCCACTGGGGTGAGGCTGCTGCAGACGGCCAGTGCAGCCTTGGCATTTTGTATTGAACCCCTGTGGGGTGTGTTTTCTGCAGCTGCAGGGAACCTCGCAGGCCTGATTTACAGCTGGCCTTCCAATGTCCCCCTGCAGGTCCTTTCAAGCGAGGAGGGGACAACCTCGACTTCTGTACAGCAAAAACAGAGGTGCCCTGGTTTGAAGAAAGACAAAAGAACCCCTCCTTCCCCCAGAGCAGGATAGAGGACACCTTCTTGTACCAGGGTAAATTCTGAAAAATGATACCGAAGTGAAGAGCTGCTGTATGTTTCTGTCAGCAGAGGAAAGCTGAATTTGGCTCACTGATTTTAAAAAGCCCTTTTAGTTGTTTAAATCAGTGAACAACACCTGGCTTTGTTTTGTGCCCTTGCTTGCTTACTGTTGGGTGCTGTATTTTTTGGTTGGTTTTGTTACTGCTTTTGTTTTTCCAGCACTGTAAATACAGCTGTCCCTAAATGTTGAGAAGTCCTATCACATTGCCAAAATGCAATGTTCTTAAAATTCTTGAGACTATTAGAATTACAGAAGGGTTCTTTAAATGTTTTATTTTCTAGATCATTTAGAAGCAATCACATTTTTAGGCTTCTCTCCTAACCACAAGGACTTGAAATATCATTTGCACATGTAAAGCCCCCAAATTTTCATGTACTAACATATTTTTATACTTTGTATTTTTCACTTTGCCATGAACAGTAGTTACTGTAAAGGTATGCAGTACTGTAATTTTCCGCTATTGGTGTGTATATCTTCAAGCTAGTGGTTTTTCTTAAAAAAATAAAGAGCAACAATCCTAAGGCTCTTCCTATCCCAACAAAAAAAAGTTTCACTGAAGAAAGGACAAAGCAAAAATTATGGGAAGATACTAACAATGCAATCTCCTACTCTTTGAGCATGCAGTTCATCATTGACACTAAGTTTGTGAAATTGTTTTTCATAATAATCTGATTGAAAAGCAGTTTTTAATACTTATCTTCTGTGTGACTTCTACTTCACTATTTATTGAATAGCTGAGCACTTTACCATGCACCTTTAAATCTTTTTACAATGCTTTCTAAAGCAGATTTCCTTCCTCTTCAACTTTTTGATGAATTTAGAAGGCTTCTATAAACACAGAGTCACAGAATCATAGAATCATTTAGGTTGGAAAAGACCCTTAACGTCATTGAGTCCAACCAGGACTAAAGCTCACAAAGATCATAGGAGTCCAACATCATGCTAAAGCTCACAAAAAGTATGAAATTTTGCATGTGTACAAGAAAAAAGCTTTGAGAATAATCCTGCAGGACTTTCTGAGTTTGCACTAGCTCAGTGTTTATTTAACTATTCTGGTAGCACAGTATTTTTCAAGTAACATTCGTGTCATTTGCATTACAGTGGCTTTAATGAGTCTTCTCTTTGTCCTAGCCATACTGGCTTGTGGTTAAAGAAAATGGAAAAAGAACTCCCTTGAATTTCAATAGATGAAAGAGGAAAGTGGCTGTGGTGGGGAGGCAGAGCAAGATTAATTATTTTTTGAGGGACTTGATTTTATTTATTTATTTTAGTTGGATGAGGTGCAAACATGGCCTTTTAACTTATCTGAGTAGGCACTTTTGGCGTGTTTTTTTATACCTGTGAATCTTGCTAAGTTTCTGTTAACTGATGGACTGATACCACTTTTATTGACAGCTGAATAGCATTAACCTTCATGGTGACTTTCACTATAAAAGTAGCTTTACCTTTATCTACCCAAAGCCTTTTAAAATGTGGAAGTAAAATAGAATTTCATCTTCTCTCTGGGAGGCCAGTAGCTGAAAACAAATGAAACTTGCCAGTCCAAGGACGAGTCATCCCTTAACCTGGCTAACAGACTGTGTTTTTTGAGGCCTGGAACAAGAAGCAGAAATTCTGCAAGTCTGAGTTTCGTGCAGGCTGAAACTTCCTCAGAACTGTGTGTTCCCAAGTTTCTTGAAAGTCTGCAGTTTTCTTAACGTTGCACTGGTCTAACTCAACTAACGAAGTACCAGCTGGTACTGCATTTGCACTGATAAACTGTGATACACTGTACATACATACCAGGTAGTTTGCCTGGGGAAACAACTAAAGGTGAGCTACAGTTTTATAGCAGGGATTAGATGCATTGTCAAGTGGTGTGACAATGGTTTACTTTGAATCTTTGTAAAATTATCATTCATTATAGAAGAGATCATGTTCAGAAAAGACCAGAAAGTTACTCCAATTTAGTGATCTAATGGTTACTAGTATCTAATAGCTGCACTCCAAAGGCTGACATAGGTATCACCACTGTAGTTTGATGCATTAAATTGTTTCTCACAAATGCTGTCAATTTTCCAGCTGTTTAGTTCTCACTTTCACACTACTCTCTTTCCAAACCATCAATGATATGACATCATATGGGTTAAGGAAACAAGAAAAATACGATTCCAAGTTAAATTTCTAGGAAGTTACTCCTCTGTGATTACACATGGGCTTGTGATGCAGAGGGCCTATTATCACCACGATGTGATTCAAATAGATGTAATTCTATCTGTATGCTCCGGAGTATGGAGAACTCATTCGTACTTGATGTAAGCAAGCAGACATCATTTCATGTGATAGGCACATGTTACCACTGCTCCTCAGGGAGAGTTTTCATCAGGCTTGTTTTTAATTGAAGAGCCATGGAAATACCAAAGCTACCTCTTTTTTTCTTTCAAGCTGTTCCAGTTATTTCCCTACCAGCTCTTCCAGAGCAGAAAAGTACTCTTTTAAACCGGCTTACATTAAATTGCTTAGATAATAAATATGTAGTTCAAATCTTACTATAGCTAAAAAGAAATACTAACATTACCCAGGAGTTCCAGAGCAGAAAAGTACTCTTTTAAACCGGCTTACATTAAATTGCTTAGATAATAAATATGTAGTTCAAATCTTACTATAGCTAAAAAGAAATACTAACATTACCCAGGAGTAAGCAGATTTCATCTACTTCTTCCCAACCCAT
>VYZW01010921.1:1448-19658 GCA_013401315.1 Balaeniceps rex | reverse complement strand
CACACAAGCTGCAACACACACGATATGACATTCCTCCATCTCTGATCTGTATAAGAGGAGAAGGGGATTTTAAACCCTATTCTTGATTTTCTGAGGTTGATTAAAATGCTTCAGCACAGCTGAATTGTGCAGGTGTAAACTGTCTGTGTGTGGGAGGAAAAGACAGAATTGCTTCTCTTCAGCCTGATCTGACTTATGCTACAGCAAGCAGCCTTTTCTCCTTTACAAAATGTGTGGTAGTCAAGAAGCATCCTGCTGCTCTTGTGATCTGGGGTACTGATAGAGTGTTTCCAGTTATTCATCCTAGATGGGACATGCAGACAAGTACAATGCAGAACACATGGTTGGAAATGTGCTCTGGGTTTTTGGTGGAATTCTTCCATCGCTAAATCACTCTCCTCCTAAATGTCTGTGAAGTGCCCTTGTTTTTAAGCTGTCTTTCGTACACACACACACTCATTCACAGACACACATGCATGTATAGCCATGTACACACACGCGTGTGTGCACAGATATGCATACACATGCATGAACACATATCTCAGTTGTTCCTGAAAAATGAAGTGTTTATAAATTCATAAACCTTTTCAGCTATTTTTCTTCCACGGTATTATACCTACTTGGCAGGCTTTGATGCTGCTGGTGTCAGAGTGTCTACGCTGCTCAAAGATCTGGGCTTCATTGCACTAGCCATTGAATGTGCACACAGAAAAGAATAATTCAATAAAGAATGGAAGTCCAATAGTGTTTGCAGACAGAAATGGGAGGCACCTACAACTATTATCTGTCCATGCCTGGAGATGGATAGGGAGACTAGACTGTAAGTGAGGCACCTAGATCATATGCCTGGAGATATGTGTTGTATATTTTTTCCTGCTGTGATTTGCCCAAGGTTGTACTGAGTCTCTGTGGTAAGAGCATGAATTGATTCCAGATCTCTTGATTTCAATCTAGTATGTTAACCGCACATTATTCTCCTACTGTTACTAGAAAATATGTACCTGAAAATGCTGTGTATCTGAGATTGCTGGGAACTGTTATTTGGCTTGACTGGCTATGAATCAATTTAGAACAATAAGAGTGGGCATACTAAAAGTGGATTGGTAAAGCATTTTGGGAAATTAAAAAATTTTAGAATCCCCAAGAGAGAATCAAAGAGCAAAACTTTCTTGGAAGTCAATGGAGAGAGCAGCTGATTGACATATATTTTATAGAGAACTCAAATCCACTTAGTGTGCAAGAGCAATTGTTAATGTAAAAGCAAATAACCTTTGCTTTTTCAGTCACTTGACTAGAAAGAAGCTTGCTGTTCACAGGACACAGACTACATGGAGAGCTGCAAAGGGTCATCCAGTGGAAAATATATTTTGAGGGTGTTCTTTGGACTCTTGTCTTTTTAGATTCCTGTCAATGAAGTCTTGAGATATCCTCTCTTTGCTGATATGCCCTCCTGAATGAATGTAGTAATTACCTCTATTAAAATAGCAAATACCATCTGAGCAGCACTCCTATAACCACAGTTCACGTTTCAAAACAGAAAAAGAAAGTACATTTATCTTCAGGAATGCGGAGGAGTCAAGCAAAAAAGTCATTCAGCACATTTGTCTCTTTTATTTCCCCTGATCTCCTGAAACCATCAGGAAGATTTTGCTGTGGTGTGTTTCACAGTGTTAATGGTCTGATAGGATAAATGGTATTTGTTAAAAAGTTTTTAAAAGTTCAGGAATAGACAAACTGGGACAAAGACATAGTAGAAAGAATCAAGGAGGGCATTTTTCTTGGTCTGGTGCTAATCTCTTAGTACCTACAAGATTTCAAAGATCAGCTGCTGTATGTTGCAGCGGAGAACTTGGATACAATACCTAGCAATAAGTTTTTATGGGTTTTATTAGTTTAGCCTTTATGTAGTTAACATTGACTGTAACAGCTAACTTGGACTTTCAGGCAATAATTGTGTGTGGCCTACTATTCCTGTATGTGTTTTCAAGTGCTATGTCATATGAATCGTACTGGCAGGAATTTTCTGTCCTCCACTGTATTACTTTTCTAACAAATGTTCCAAATATTCAAACTGCCAAATATGCATATATTTACATATACATTTTCAATTTTGCTTTTAGAAATGTTATTGTGTTTTATATGGCTTACAAAAGGTTTGGGATCAAATTTCTGCCTGGTGTGAGAATGTACAATTATATTACTGTAACTGGAGAAACATTAACTTATGGCAGCCATACATGTATATGAAATGTAAAGAAAACATATTCTTCTAGATCACAGAAAATATGCTCTTTGATATCTTCTTCTGCCAACCCAGCATTTCCGGAAGAAAGACATTGTTACAGGGAATATTTAGTTTTGCAATAATTTGCTAACAAAACACTCTCTTGATCTTGTGATTTAGTTATAAGTTAAGGAAGCCCTGAAGCGATCTGACCTTGGGGTGAACAACTTCAGGACTTGGGGAATGTAAAAGGAGCAGCCTCTTGCCGCTACTAATCCTCTGAACATTTCAACTGCATTCAGCTAGATCAGGGTGTTTTTTGTTTGTCCTTTAATCTTTCCACAACTTTTTTTTCCTTCCTCCAATAATGTCAATGCTGTTGGTTTTTATTTTATTTTCCATTAGTAATAGAGTCATAATCAATGGCTTTCAGGATTGGTGAGCAGCTGACATTTGCTTTGGGATTGCTCCAAACTGTCAGACCATTACTATCTCCTATGTTGGCCATGTCCATATTTCACTGCTTATATATATGCTAGCTACTGTGTGGTGATTACTTATATTAAATGAAACACCTGGAAGAAGCTTTGCCAGCATCTTAGTGAATCTTCTGAGAATGATTCTCTTGTGGTTCAGCTGCCTTGCTGTAGCTCCCAGATCTTTAATTTTCAAATCTACCGCTTAGTTTTCCACAGACTTTTGTCATTTGCTCACAGATAAGGCGAAGAAATGTGAAGTCCGAGAGTTGGTGCATGCTGTTGCTTTCCAAATCCCACAAAGATTCTTCAAACACTGTAGACCACAGCAATTTTCTTAGTCAAGCTATTGTAAATGGAAAAAATCAGATGCAAAAAATGCTGATGCAAAATTATATACATTTATGATTAAAATGCTCTCATGGGATACAGAAACACAGAATATATGCTGCTCTCAAATTACTCACAGGATTGCTAAAGAAGTCATCCTGCTATTCTTAGAAATAGTTCTGAGAACATTTCTCTTGCTGTACGATTGCAAATAAATCCTACTTCATCTCAAAACCTACAGAGACTCAGAAGCCCTTTCCGTGCCACCTTCAGATTGATCAGGACACTCCATTCCATGATTTTGCATGAATCACTGAATCTTTTTGAGCAAGATTGTTACTATCACATAACGACCACCCGGATAATAGAAATGATGCTATCTCTTCTTACTGCTGACTGAATAATCACCAGCTGGAAAAAGCAGTAGCTGGTGTCAGGCAATACACAAAAGGCCAATGTGATGAAGAACTGAGCTGGAGAGTTTTTCTCTAGCTTCAAATAATTCTCTTTATTTTTAATATTACTTTTTTAACATGAGACTGAATAAGTGTATAGTTTCATGTAGAGGCTCTTTACATCAATCATGGTTCTCAGGCTGCATTTTACAAAGTGTGATCAGCATTTAAGGTAAAATCCCTTTCCTGATCAGCTCGTCTGCAAAAAATATTTGAAGGAGAGATCCCCTATACAGGCTATGACTTCTTCTACTCCTGCTTGTATCCACTTGAAAGCTCTCTTTCCAGATTTCAAAACTGTCCCTGACTTGGCTTCATACTTTTCTGATTTCGTATTCTGTTTTTCCCATCCCATCCATTTCCCAGATTGAGATTTTTCTCTCTCTTCTTTTTCTGCCGTTTTCTTCTGTGAATCATTCTTCCATGTGGACTACACCTTTCTTCCAAACAACTGTGGCCGGTAAGTCTTACGTGGAAACTAGACATGGTGAAAATTGGAGTAATGCTCCTGAAAAAGCTACAAAATTCTGAGATTCTCATAAGGGTTTCATTGAAGATCTTAATTTCTACTTTAGACACACTTCCTCTGCAATATATTAGTGATTTGGTATATTGAGTATGATATATAAATCTGTCAGGTTTTGTAATGCAAAAATACATGAATAAACAAGTTCCTAACAATCAGAAAGAGGAATTATATCATCACAGAGAACAGAAATGTCCACTGCGACTGGCAGGTACACTAATGGTCCCTTAGACTTCCACCAGACTATTTGCATGAGGAAGCCTTCCCTAGTAAAGCCATGCAATCATACAGTGCAGAATATTCCTATGAGGCATCTGCTTGGGGTTTATTTTACCACTTCCACGTTGTGCTATTTTGGCATGACCATCATTAGGCTTTTGAGGTCTGAAACAACCCTACAATAAAATGCTATTTTTTCAGTATAGTTATAAAACACTCACAGCATGAAGTCCATCACTGCCTCCTCATATACCACAAGTTAGGAAATGGTGTGGGATCACATTTGCCTGTTGCTATTTTCTTAATGTAATTTGGAGTTTTTTTCTTTTTTTTTTTTTCATTTACAATCCTTGTATCTTCCATAGAGGAGGGTGAGCTACCAGAAACCAACACACGAAAAGCTATTCAAGATATACGAAAAAGAGGCAAAAAAAAAAAAGAGAAGTCTGAGACCAGTGCTATGTTCTGTGAGAAGCTGGCAGTGAAACACAGTGATAAAAACCAACGTATGCCCATTTTTCTTCCTCTTGTTTGAAATGCAGTATTAGATGCTATCTGAGATTAGAAAACACACAAAACCAAATCTACATATGCAACTAATTTAATCAAAGGGATGGGAGGGGTGACTAGAACAGATCAAATGCCAAAACCATACTTCGCCACAAGAAAAAGTGTGGAGCTGGGAGTGGAGTGGGTAAAAAATTTAGTCCATATGGTCTAATTATTGATGTTCAATGCCTTTGTCATCTGCCAAGCACAGGGAGATGCAACTGGAAGTATGTTGTCCTGGCTGAAATTTCTGATGGTTGCTTTCCCCATATTTCTGTTTAAAGAGTGATAAATCACCAAGGACTAGTGCATAACAACGTTTGCTTCTTACTCAAGGAAAGGCTGTGCCTTCAGTCCCCTCCAATTATAGCTTACTATAGAGTCCATGGAGAGAAGGACAAGAGAGCATGGGGTGTTTCTTACTGTGCAGGATTGTCTGCTTGCCTGTGGCACCTAGAGGGGTGCTTTAAGCAACATAATTTTTCTTTTGATCCTGGCAAAGATTCAGCAGTAAAACCACATTGTCCTTCTGAGAGCCCTTGGGTCAGGCTAAGCTTCCTGCTGATGGGACACATGCACGAGGCCGTGCTGAGATTGCCCAGGGCAAGTGGTAGGAGTTCCCATTTTTAGGGAACTGGGCAAGGCATGCTCTAGAAAATGGACCTTGCAGTTAAGGAGAGACTGATCAGACATTTTCCCACTGACCACAACTGTTTACAGTATCCCAAATTCTCTTGGATTATAAAATAAGGATTGTGAAACACAGGGGCAGACCCTTTGATACAGTTCTGCTGGGGGCAGGAAGGAAAAGTGGGCAGGAGTTACGAAACAACCTAGGATTCGTGGTTTTAGCTTCCAAACAGTGCTTAAGTAGTTGATACCATTGCGATTAGTTCTCATGAGCTATAACTTCAGCTTGAGAGTCACACAGCACGAAGACATGGGTGGCAGTCTTTTCCTCGAGATTCAATTTGGTACAGGAGTGCGGGATGGAGGATGGAGGGGCCATGGGACCTGACCGGCTGCTGGCACAGCACAGGTCAGCTGCTCTGTGAACAGCACGGTGTTCGTCCTCCAGGTTGTCTCATTGTTCTTCTGGTGCTTTATCACATCTGCGTGGGATGTGTTTTTCCCCACTATGAGAAATAAATTTAACTTGCAGTACTCTTATTACTCAAATGGGGTGAGGCATACATGTTTAATATCAGTGCTGGCATTTTTTGAAAGCTTTGTAGATTATGTTTCCTGCTGTGTTCAGAATTCTCATCTGCTCAATGAAACAGTTTCTACCCCTGTCCACCCCCCAGGCAATCACAATTGCCAATTTTCAAATCAAAATACTACAGCTCTTTTGAGCTTCTTCCTCTTAGAAAAGGCATATCTAGTGCCAGTACTAATAAGCAGATTTAGGGCCAAGCTTCTGCTTGGTTCAGTCACACATTTTAATCAAACTTTCAGAATTGAGTAAAGCATTAAGCACACTTCCTCCACTATTCATTTTTTAGTGAATTATTCAGTAAGTATAAAGCAATAATTGGCTAGTGTATGTTGTGACAGATAGCCTCCCTCTTCACTAAGCCACAAATACGAATATTGAAGGAGCCATCTCATTCAGACTCAGATTGTTAATGTAGTGTTATACAGACTTTTTTTCAGGTGGGCCAATAGCTGACATCTCGGCTTATGGGCAAGAATGTTTTAATCCACAAAAGGATTAAACATCCACCTGATGTTTACATGAATTTTACCAGCAAATTCAACAAGATCAAGATTAGGTCTCAAACCATTGGAAATCTAAGGAAATGCGCTTTTACTATCCAGGTTTTTATCACTTCTGTGGTATTGGTTGCATATAAGTTCAAGTCCGTGGAAGGGCAAGTATCTGTCATTTAGCCCTCTAAGAAAGGTGCTTGTGTACAAGCTGCAATTCGCACCTCCTTACTTGAGTAGAAACAATATGAATAGCTCTGATCGGTGCAGGGAGCTATGTTGTGCTCTAGAGCAGTCTAATCAATTGCCAATTTTTAGTTTCCAAATCACAGCTGTTTATTAGACGTTCAAGAACAAATCTATATGCATGCAAAACTCTGATTTTTGAAGGAACTCAAATAACTTAGAAATAACTCTGCTTACTAGCAAAATAAGCAAACCCCAAGCCATGAAAACCTGAAGTAACAAATATTTTCCCAAGCTGAAAGTATTCTAAGTTTGCAGGGAAAATTAAATATTGTCTATAATTTCATGCAAAGTGTTTAAAGTATTACCATTATAGTTCCGAATGTTTGCCCTTCCTCTGCATGAGTGTAATGACAGTCAGACATACACTGATCAGAATAATTAAATCATATGGTGATAATGTAGTGAATAAACATTACAGAGAAAATGATATAATTTCTTTCATTAATTCTGCATGGCATATTCTCTGGCTAAGTATGTCAATGAAATGCATAACACCTTAATATGCAAATGTTACACATGTTAAATGAACTGAAACCTGATCATTTAATTAACAGTAATCTTGCTGTATAAAAGACTTTAACTACATCTGATTGTACTATAATATACAGTAAAAATTTCCTAAGCTTTAAATCCACATTTCATGCAGCAAGCAGGGAAGAACTCTGCTTTTGTGTCATATTATTATCCTGGAACTTCTGCTTCCTAGCAAAGATCAGTCAGATTGGTTGTACTGTTAAGACTGAAGTGTTACAAATTTAGGGAGCCATTTGCAGATTGGGTATCTGTGCATATTTACCAGTTTTCATCTTAATGTATGTGTGTGTTTCTGTACGCCCCCCCATATATATACACAATAGAAGACTGAGAGGAATGTTGTAAGTAACTTGTAAATAAGTAACTTGATAGGACACCTGCATACAAAGAGAATGTTACCTTAAGGACAATGCAAAAGCTTTATCTATAGATTTGCCATAATGGAGGAGGCTGTGTTGACTATATATTTTTTACAATGAGGATAGGAATGTTCAAATAACCCCCCTTAAGGTAGATTGAAGGAGTTCGTGTGCTGTAGAGAGTTTATGATCACCGTTAACCCAAATTAGCCTATTTTTAGTGCTGAGCAAAAGAGAATCAAGGTAATTGTATCAAGTTTGGAATAGCAGTTCTCCCCACTTACACACAGCTTACAAAGCACTGAAGGTAGCACAGTTACCAAGGGTTTCAGGAACTGGTTGGTTTTGGTTAAAGGATGGAAAATAGGTTAACTGATTTTATTCATGAATGAAAACAATTTCAGGCCAGTAATATATCAAAAAACCAAAAGCCATTTCAGAGTTTCAGAGTACAAACAGTCATATTTTATAATGGAACACAAATATATCGTCAGCTATTGCCTGACCAATTATGTATTTCTGAAATGGAGCTTTACAATCACATTGCCCCACAAGAAAAGAAATACAGAGAAAAAAGTTTTTCTTACTCTGAAACCTGCCAGAGTCTCCAGCTTAGTCACTCTTCTTTCCTAAAGAGCAGCATCTGGCTGCTAATATGTTAGCACTTAACATTATTTCTAAGACTTCAGGAAATACATCCTACAAAAACTGCTGCTGGTAACAGGCTTAGTTCTAAACAGAAACTTGCAATAGTACTTTCCTCTGACAAAAGTCAAAGAACCAAACCAGGTTTTGGTAATTCTGTAACCACAATAACCTATGTGCTTCCACAATGCTGTAAGTCAGTATGGGTTAGTTTTTGTCCAGTAACCCAACCTCTTGGGTCCCAATCAAGTCTGGGACCACAAACATTTGGGTATTCTTGGTACTCAGAAATTGTTTGGTATTTGCACATGAAGGAAATAATAATGCATACAAATAATAATGATAATAAAACAAATAGAGAAATGCAAAACACGCATCACTGATCTATGACAAAAGATTTCCAGCACTGAAGATGGTTCCTGAGACTCATGGAGTTACAAGTCTGAAAAGGCTGGAAGCTTGAATCCAGCCAAGCTGGACTCAGCACCTTCCTTGATGTTTTCCTTGTTGACTTCCAGATACAAGACACTCTTCAAATGATTTTCTTCTCAGTCCTGGGTGTTTTGGTGACAACAATGAGCAGTGAACCTAGTATCTCATAGTGCTCTTTCTGTAACCCTGAACCCATGCTATTACCAGTATTTCATGCTAGGGTTGTAAGATTTAATGTAGAATATTTGTACAGGCCCTTAAGAATTCCCTTGAAGTTTTTATGCAAAAGGCATAGTGGAGATGGAAGTTACTTTCAATAAGGAAACTTTTATGATGATCCTTTGATACTGTGAAACATGATTTCTTTCTACCTATTTTGTAAGTCAATTAAAAAGAAGAAACTAAGTTCTGACTTGTGTACTGACTACCAGGAGCACTGTTGCTACTAACAAAAAAATAATGAAGCGAACATGTTCAAATTTTTTCAAAACAGGATCTTTCCAAAGCAAAGTTAGCACTAGTAACTGATTTAAAATATGTTCCTTTTCTTTTTTTCATAAACGTAAAATTCTTTCTAAACCCTAATTAATAGAATCTTTGGCCCAAAGCAACATGACAAATAATGAAGCTGCAAAACAAGTAACAGTAAAAAATCCTTTGTGTGTGAATTTGCACATATTTTATTGCATAGAGCATGTAATATAAGCAGAATAATACTTGCCCTGACTTTTCTTCTTGAAGTCCTCTTTGCCATTGCTCTTTATCTTGAATAATGATTACAGTTGAACTAACTGAGTGCAGAGAGTGTAAAATAGCATCTCCACATTTAGGAGCATTTTATACTCAGTTTAGGCTGGCATTTGTGCAACTGCTATGCAAGAAGAACAATGAGTGAAGCCCTTCAACTGTAAAAATGGATGAGTCAGCAAACTATTGCTTATATGAGTCACCCTTACTCTGCTGAGCAGATTTTTGATCTTAATGACTCTCTACACCATCCTGAGAAAGCATCCTAAAGAAAAGCTGTAACAAAAGTAACTCCCACCCGTTGCACCCCTACTTTGCAGGCAAAGAGTACATATTACCCATACTCAGTTTGACTGGATCTAGCTGGCAGGTTATAAAGCGTCTGGACATGTTCAAATCCAGATTTGTCATGCTACAACAAAATCCATATTTTCAGGTTTGTTGTCCACGTATGTAAACCCAGCATCGGCAAGTCAATTTGCAGCATGGAATGGCTTTATTTAGCAAATCCCTAATTTATCGCAAATGGACAAAGTCCATTCCTACCAACCAATTTGAGCAGTTAGGCTGGTGACCTTGTCTTTGCACAGAAATCCTAGGTGAAGGACTTCTTATGCATCTCATATAGCATGAAAGGACAGGAAAGCCAAAAGAAGAAGTTCAGAAAATGTTTTCAATGCTCTTTAGAGCCAGATTTAACTGCTGACTCCTGACAATTTAACTCTTTAGTTACAGAAAAGCATTCTATAGTTGTCTTATCTGTAAAATACTTTCTGGAATGACCTCCATGTAAATTGAATTCCCAAATCAATTATTGCCTCCATATAAGCAAAACTCATCAGTTGAAATTGTGGCTTTTATTCTCAAATAGAAGTTTTCTATGCAGGTCATAAAAAGTTCAATCCTAAATGAGAAACTTTTCAAAGGTTGTGTCCAATTACAAACCAGTAATTTAGGTCAGCATGACTGTGTGGCCAATTTGTAAGGCAAGATGATGCAAGGACTGGGTAACTGAGTTCACCACAAAAATGGTATTTTTTTTTAAAAGCAAGCCTAATTTTTCAAGTTTGGTTATTTCTATATTTGTTAAATTATTTATCCTAGTAAAGAGCACTGCCCAGTCTAAGATTCTTTGGTTTCTTATCTACCCAATTTACATAATCGGCAATGACCTGCACGAGTAAAGCATCAAAGGATTAATTCAGTGTCCTGTGTTGAGAGGCATCTGCCAGAACTACATGGTGCCTTTCAAAGTGGAGGTACTTTTTGATTAAAAAATGCTTTACTTGCCAAATTCCAGTCTTAATCCTACAAACATACATACCAATGTGGAAACCTTTTAAATCCTCTGACATTTCATTTATGTGCCAGATCACAGACTAAAGGTGAACAAGGGTATCCATTTTGCTGGAACTCATCAGATAGAGTACTCCTTCATGCCATACATCAGCTGGCAAGTATGTCTATCACTCATGAATGGGTAATTACTAGGAGGGCAACAAATGCGGTCTAGCCAGTTTTGACACCCACAAAAATGCTTTATTTTTGTGCCTATGATGAATGGCACATCAAAAAAGTTTCTTCTTTTCTTGCATGGTTGGCATCCTACTTCTTACCTTGATGAGTAAATATTGTACATATCTCAAGCTTAAAAAATATCCAGCTTTAAAAATCTGTTGCCTTACTATCTAAATAATAGTTTGGAATAGTCATTAGGCTAAGTCCAGAGGAGGTTGTTTTTTTAAACCAACATCTCTGAACAACAGTCTTTTGCTTTTATTCAGTGCAATCTTTAGGGTAATATGTTTTCAAAATCAAGTACTGATCACGTTCACTATAATAAAACTCAGGTACTATAGAAACATTTCACCGGTTTATCTCATAATACTTTACAAAGAAGTAAAATTTAACACCATTTTATAGCTGGAGAAATTGAGTGTGAGAAAGATAAAGTGACAAGACTGAGGCCATGCAAACAGCTAAGCAGAAACAGAAAACAATTGAAGCTGTCTATGTTGCAGCACTTTAGCCACATTCATGAGCAATTTATATCATCTTGGATAAAAGAGATTCAAACATTGGGTTCTGCTCTGAGTTTTGGAATTTTGAGTTGTGATCTCAGCTGAGATCAGTCTCTATGATTTATGGTTATTTAATACTAGGCTATTTTTGGAAGAATGAAGATATACATATTGGGTCTCATGTATTGGCTAATACTGAAACATGCTTGAAATCACAAGGAAGAGAGGGTAGCTTAAGAGGGAGGTGAACACAGCTAAAAAAAGTCTTTGTGTTTACTAACTTTTGGGGCTAGAATACAACCCAGTCCTCCTTCAAATGAAGTGATTCTGGGAAAGAACAAAGAGTGGACAAAGGAAAACCTTTTCATTCAGAGAAGTTAAAGAACCACTACTTAAACTCCACATTTCAGGCAGAGATGAGTCTGACGGGAACATACCCACTTTCTCCCAGAGAGCTGTTTCCGCTAAATCTTTGGAAAAGGGAAAGCTGAAGATGTAGTCTCTGAAGCTACTCTCTGACCACCTGGGAATTCTCTTTATATAAAGCCTATCAGCAGTTAAAACTGTTTTGTCTCACTGCAGTAGTGTAGTGAGGGTCAGTGGCTTCATATTACAGATGAGAAATTTAGAGACTACTCAAACTATAACATCACATAAAGAAACCTGATTTGTGGCCTTCATAAATCCAGTCTTCTATTTAAAGAAGAAAAAGGCTTTTGGATTGATTAACCATGCCAAGGAAGGATTTGGAAATACCAGGGTAGAAACCTCTAGCATTGCTCTAGTTCAAAAAGATAATTGTTAAGTAAACAGAACTTTCAAAGCAAGAGCTTTGCTCTGTGTAGCAAATAAGCACTTAATCAGGCATGTAAATGGAAGAGAGGCATCTCAGGTATTTTCTGAAGGTAATTTAGGGGCACTTAGGACTGCTGTTATGCGCTCCTGTTGGTACCCCTAGTAGATTTATAGAAGTGGTCAAAAGAGATTTTGAGAAACTAGATAAAGGTTCTTCAGAGCTACACAGAAGACTGAAGATCATCCTGGAAATTCCACAATTGCTGGGAAGTGCTTCAGATTTATTTTTCAATGTTACTCCTGGAAAAAAGGGCTCTGATTAGTCCCATGTTTGAGGAACATAGAAAGATTCTGGCTAAAGCAGAAAAAGGGTAGTAGGAAAAATCACAGAAGAAGCTGTATAAAAAATTATTGAATTATGCATGCGTATATTTAAAGTTCTATATTCAGAAAGAAAAGATGGCAATGAGAAACATGAGGAAGTACCGAGAAGAGGATGCAAATGTTCTAAGGGGAATTACTGTTGCTCATTTCTCTTCCTTAGCTGGTTGGTCTGCTTTCGGGTGAATTACTGAGAAGATGCGTCACAAGTCATGTCTCTATTGCTGCACGGATTCTGCTTAAAGGTGGACTTCACACATTTTTTTTTTTTTGCTCAGGTCTGTTGCTAGTGTAGGGATGGTTAGGAAAGACGGGGTCCTAGCTGAGCAGGAAAAGTAGCACCATGGAGACCGGCAATGCCCTCTGGCAGGAGAGCACTGAATGCTGTACCCCTGTACCTCCCCTCTTCCACACATGTCTGTGGGGCTGCACCTTCAGCCAGCCAACACGGGGCCACCTTCACAACTGGGGCTCCATCGGGTTTTGGGTACTGTTGCTGGAGAAGGAAGCAACGTGGGTGTTCTTCAGGGAAAGGTCTAAATGCACTTGTTGTCTGGTAGTTCTGTAGTCAAAACATAGCATAAATTCACTTGGGCAGCTGAGGTATGACTTCTGGAAGCCACTTCGTCATGTTCTGTCCCCTACCATGCGTTTCCTGTTTGACAGTGGTCACCACCAGTTTCCATGAATACTTAACAGGATGAGATTTAGGTGTTTTTTCCTAGGTATACACTGAACATATTTAGAACAATCACATTAGTGTTTTCCCTCACCTTCTTTTTTCAAGTGTTGTGAAGGAAAGTGATCTCACCTGCAAAATTGGACGAAATTTGTCCAACTTACTTTTTTTTTCAAATTTTGACTTATGTATCCGTAGAAAGACATTAATTGCAAAACTAGCAGAATTTCCTTGTTAACTATTCACATTTCCAAATGGAAATAAATTGCTTTTAGAGACTGTCTCTCAAATAAATAAAGCTAAATTCAATGGATAAATTGAATGACATTTTACAGATCTCTTCAAACAAAAATATCTTTTTGTGTAAAAAAAAGAATAATGAATACGAAAAAGAGCACTTAGGGTAGACACAAACATTTAAAGCCAGGCTGAGACTTCAGCCCATACAATAAAAGACATGTACCACCAATGTAGGATAATTCAGTGGTTCTTAAAATTACAGTCTATTATAGTGTGCCAATAATTTTCTAAATCTGCCATCAAAACCACATACCTCACTAAGAGAACTTTTTTTTTTTAAAAGGCAGCAGACCTGTTATTTTCATGACTTAAAGCCATATGGTCTCTCTCAGACTTTCCTCTGCAGCACAAATTCACTTGTAATATTGAGATTAATTCTCTATTCAGTAAATGCTTGTGAATCACACCGTTACCCATCTGACATCCTGTGTCAAAGAAATGGCACTCCTATATCTACAAACATTTCATTCACCTTGGCTTTTTGAGTGCTGCTCTCAGACTACATTTTCCACAGATCTTATTTTTATTGATTCTTCAGTTTCATGTCTGTCTGTCTCATGTATTCAGTCTCTTGTGCTGTATACAATAAAATGTGATTGTAATGGGTGAAGTCACCAGACTGCTGACCTGATCCGAGGTAGATTTTCTGAGACCAGGCCAAGTTATCCCATTTTAATAGACAATAGATCACAAATTGTCTCCCACAGAAGTTCTTTGGTTTGCCATGAAGCAGTTGTGCTTGTAAATATGTAAATATTGCTTTACATTTTGTAATTAACTTTATTCTGACAAAAACTGGTTTTCTGTCCACATGATAATAATATCCTCAGGTTGTTTGCAAAATAGTTTACAGAACATAGTTCTGTGTTGAATTTTGATTCTCTTTAGAGCATATTTTGGCAATGGTGAGTATATTACAGTTTCCAGTCTCACACTGAGCGAAATAGGTAAGGTTGCTCTTTAGGAGGGAGACATTCCTTTTCTCTGTGTGTGTATGTATGTATACAGAACCTTCCATAGCCCTTGGTGATGTCAGTCTTTTGCTGGAGCTTGCAAAACCAACTGTATAATGAGAATAATATGACATTGGGAGGAGAATAAGGAACATAAATCAACAGTGTTTTATGTTCCTGATGACTTGTAGTTTTTAATAGATACAGGTTTAAACTAAGTTGGCACCACACTTAAAATATCCCAAGACCTGTTCTTGTTCCTGTTTTCAGAGGTCTTGCCACTGTTATGATAGAAGTAGAAACTACTGGCTTTACTCCCCATGCTTTTTTTTTTTCTTTTTGCTACATAAAAGGCTGCTGACATTTCAAATGACAAATCTAGTTTCCTCCAGTTCTCAAAAGAGGAAGCCTGACTTCAGTGAACATGTGAATCAGATACTGCTGCCAAATGGAAATGGTGTCTTTTTGGGCTAAAGCTTCAAAGAAAGGATCCTGTATTAGCAGCACTGAGCTTGCTGCATATCTTGGACACAAAGTCAGATAATGACCTTCAAATCTGAATATGCAGAAGGAACCTTTACTAGCAGGTCTCCCAACTACCACAAGGAAAGAGGGTTTGGCAGCTGAACTAAGGGAGTTCTGCAATCTCTCCTGTGTCCATTAGACAAGGAAAAGCTGCACAGGAGTAAAAAAGGGCAATTTAGGTGGGTGGTAAGGTGGGGTGAATATTATTTTTACCTGTCCTTTCAAGTGCTGAGAGGAATCACTGGATAGATAAATTAAGTCACAAGCCACAAGGATAATTTGGTGACTCTACTTCGTTAAAGCTAAAGTGGCAGGGAATCAGGAGTTCAGTGTGTTTGTGCATTTATAGAGATAAGGCCACCCATTAGTTTCACAGACAAAGGCTCTTGGTATCTGAAGAGGGAAAAATTCCCTTGTTCTAGTGAAAGAGCCTGCACTGTTTCTCTCTTATTTCTCTCTACAGGGTTCTCTTTCACAAGCTTTACTATGATTGGGATGCAAATTAAAAGACAGGGTGGGGAAACATAAATTATGACCTATGGCAGAGAAGTTTAAAGCAGAGAGGAGTTTAAATACAAGTGTAAATAAAAACAAGGCAGTATAAATAAAAGCAGAGGTCACATTTACTCAGCACAGTCAGTGTTGTTTTTATTGTGGGAGCGACAAGGGACTCCCGTAGAAGCACAGATTCCCGCTGTGTTCACTGCTGCTCAAAGACAGAATGTAACAGGTATCTCTGCCCCCAAGAGCTTCTAAGTACAGCCTAATTTTATTCAGCATCTTTACAGAAGAATGTGTTCTAAAAGAAAGTCACGTTTCTTTGAAAGAGGGATGACACCGTAGAATATTACGTACTGTCACAAAAGGAATTGTGTCAGAAATGCTTTCACTGATTCCACTGCAAAGAGAACAAATTTATATTTATATCTTTTTCACATAGATCTCTTTAGAGATCATGTTATTTGCAGTTCTCAGGAAAGTACAGCCTTTCCCAACCCCCTTTTGAGAAAACCGTATATAATTATGGAACAGCACGGAGTGGCCTTAAAGCAAAAGTGTCCAGTGTGTTCTGGAAAAAACTACATAATATTTAGGACACTATATGAATCATCTTTATTATCACAAAAGGAAGCATCCAATTAGAAACAGACATCTGAAATTTCGAGTGAGGGCATGGTAGACCACAGAGATTGGTAAAGTGAGCAAAAAGTATAATAACATGCTTGTGTTAGGCTGGTATACTATTTAGTACCAGTGCAACTGTAGATCAGAAGAATGTTACTTGCCAAATAATGTTTTTGCTTTAGTGGTTGGGATACAGTTACAAAGTAACTGTGAATGACAATCTTGGCATATAAATGGTTAGCAGATATGACAATCTTGGCATATAAATGGTTAGCAGATATTCATTCCAGAATTTAGGCAGCTGTCTGGTGCAACCTGATATATTTTGTAAGTAGTTTTCCATATAAAATGTCTCCCAGAAGGCTTTACAGCTAATCGTCCTTTGTATATGCATACATAAGAGGATATCAGTTGCAATACAATCCATATTTGGCATATAGAGACATAGTATAGGCAGAGGCCAATGAATTAGGATCTACTGTAAAAGCAGACACTCATAAACAGTAGCTAATGAAGAGTTTATCAGCATGTCACTAGGCACAACAAGCCCTAATACTTCAGTAAAGTATAATAGTGTGTGCAAGCTCAGCTGTCATATCTTATCAGA
Source organism: Balaeniceps rex (assembly GCA_013401315.1). Lineage (NCBI taxonomy): Eukaryota > Metazoa > Chordata > Aves > Pelecaniformes > Balaenicipitidae > Balaeniceps > Balaeniceps rex. The sequence continues at coordinate 2,817 of VYZW01010921.1, read as the reverse complement.
TTGGAGGCTTATGTGAGGTGAGGACATGACACTGCATATATAGCATTGTGCTGTATGTGGGAGTAGCAGGGTAGAGTATGACAGGATGGTTCTGCTGTAAATCCTCATCACTGCTTATATTTTTTGGAATTAAAACTTTACAAAAATACCTACTCTATATAACCTCTTACCTTTAGTTAGGTAAGACATTGGGCTCTTTTTCCTAAAAACAGAAAGCAAGAACGAAGTGTAAGGTATTAATATGAAAAAGCATCCTGTATTATCAGAAGACAGCTGCTTTCACAACACCAAAGAAGCAGCTGAACAAAGGAACAATGTCATTAACTGCTGCTGGACTTTCAACAATATGCATATGATATGATATATGAAGTATGTAAGCACATCATTCTTTTCAGTGGGAGAAACATGGCAGAACTAAAGTGGTACTTGTTATACCAATATGATGAATATTCTCATTTCCTTCCATTTTCTGTTAGTCCTACAGAACTCCCATTTTCCTCACCACAAAGTAGCAAAGATTGCACAGCAACGATATGAAATGGATGCTTTCTATTTAACACTTTAACTTGGGATCCCTCCATTGTGATCACTAATTGTGCAGCTTAGAGCTCATTCAAAGTCTCACAGCTTTGCAGTAATGCTGAGGGGTCAGCAGGGACAGAGTCAAAGTATCCTGAATGATCAGACTTCAGTTTGGCAGCGGTGAGTCTCTAACTGATATCAGTATCATTACAAAAAGTCTTGTTTCCAAGTGTTCTAGATCTGTTTTCTCAGGTTGGAAGAAGATTCATTACTCATGCTTGAAATCTCAAGCGGGCAGCCTGGCTTCTGGATTACCAGGGGCATTAGACAGAAAGTGCTGCTGAAATCCAGAAACTCTGAGGGAATGAGAAGAGCCTTTGATCTGGAAAACCTTCTTAAAGAAAGGAAAGAGACTGTCCTTTCTGTCAATGCAGAAAGTAGACCTGATGGAGCCATTTGCTTTTTGAAAAGGCGGAATGTGATTCTGAGCTACATCAGAATCTGACTGTAATTTTAATCCTTCCAACATTTATTAACAAGGACCACCTGTTTAGAGTCTCTATCAAATGCAAGAAGTACTGGCCATCAAATGACAATATTAGCAGCCAACTTCAAAGCAGAATGGGTAGTAGACCTGTGGAACTTGTTACCAAAGGACACTCTGGATGCATGAAGTTTACAGGATTTCAGGGAAATGCTGGCTAACTGGGAGGGAGATCTGTTGGTGGGTTACTGAACAAGCGGTATCAGGCTTAGGAAGTCTTCCAATATGAAAGAATCAAGAGGCTGGGAGAGTGCTAGAGAATATATGTTTCATCCATTTTTACTGGGTTTTATGCATCCAGTT
>VYZW01010916.1:3837-15248 GCA_013401315.1 Balaeniceps rex | reverse complement strand
TTAGTGGGAAGGACTGTTTGAAGGGAATGAGCTAGATTTAATTCTTTTGGGGGATGGTGTGAATGGCAGTTTGTTTGTATGTTTTCATAATCCCCTTGAGGACAGCCAGGACTGGGTTAGGTTGTTCAATTATACTTAAAGCAATAGATGTAATCAGTTTCTAGAAATCAGTTTCTAGAAATCTCAGCTGGATTTGTTGCATGCACTGTGCTACAGACGGTGATCGGCTACCTTGACTAAAAGGCTTTTGGTGTAGGCATCATATGGATGATCACATGCGGGATAGCTAGTCACAGCATATTCACTGAATTTATTATCAATCCCAAGAGTTCTGCAAATCAAGTAAACTTAATTAAGTTTTTCAAAAACATAATCACAGTACAGTTTATTATGAATTTGATACTGCTTAATTTACTGTCAAACATATGGAAGTAAGTGGTGTAGAAATAGTCCTTTTGCATCTGAGCTATAGAAGAAAGCCATACCATGGTATCTTCCTATATAATGTTAGCATATTTAAGAATGCATTCTTTTGAGATATATAAGGAGACAAATCCAATTCAGATAAAAACATTTTGACTGTCATTAACTGGAGAAAAAAGTAACCGTATAAACCAAAGCATAGGGAATTCAATGTTTCAAAACGAGACAAGGAGCCTTCACCGCAAGAGTTGCCGCACTGGGTGTCCAATAAGGCTGACTAAGTCAAAGAAATGAAGAAAGGACAGATGTGGTATTGAGGTGTCTGGGGAAAGCAGCTTGAGCTCATGAATATACAGTATTCTCTATCATGCACATTAAATACACTTACTTTAAATGCACTTACTGAAACGAAATTAACTATGCTGAGAAAGTTTGCAAATACATACGTTAGTGGTGACTCTTAAAGTTGGCAGTTGCCTTAGATAACCAAAGTATATGCAATTGCATAACCGCAGTTATTTGCACTATTCACAGTATTTGCACTATTCAAAGTATTTCCTGTAATTGAAATCTAGTGCATTTGTGATCCTGTGGCCATGGTGCGTGCCATGAAGTAGTTCTTGTTGTAGAAGTGGATCTGGAATCTGAATTTTCAATTAAAAGACAAATTCCTGACTTCTGGACAACTTTCTCTTTCATTTCCAAACAAATTTAAGCACTTTGGTGTTGCATGTCTGAGTTTGCAAATGGCCTGAAATAAATACTGTGATAATATGATCAGCTTTTTTAATGGTATTGTGGCTTTGAAAAGTGTATGATGATGTGACAATGCCTGCTGTTTCTCTGCAAGTGATTATTGCAGAAACATATGGCTACAATATTGAGCCAAAAGATTGTAGATTCTTGAATTCTTTGCCAGATTTGAGATTTCCCTGCACGTGTGTGCAAGTATTTGGCAGAAGTATTTAGAAAAAGCCTGCTTTGCTTTAATCCAAGTTAGCCTTGAGCATGGACAATGCAAGTTAATGCCATGATAGTCTTAATTACATTGTAAAATCTTCAAAATGAGTACATCTGTGTTGTCACTTTTATGAAGGGGTCTTGCTTTAATTAACAGCAACAAAAATGCAACTGAATAGCAACTGAATAGCTTCAGGTGTTTTTAAGATGCTCAACTACTTGCATCTTTAGTTTTGATTTTTGTGTTATTTCATGTGAAGTGTTCTCAGTGAATGGTGTAGCCATTGATCAAATTACCAGCAGGGAAACGGGCACTCAAGTAGAGTAAGTGGCACCACTTGCTTATGTTCAGCGACAGGGCTGCTAATGTCAATGTTGTGGTGGGTTTTTGTTCTTGGTAATGCTCACAGACACAGAATAGCTGAAGGCAGCACTGGATTGTAGTCCTTCACCACAAATTTACTGATTTTCATTTAATAGGATGCTTACAAGTATCGTTTGAAGATGAAAGAATTGGAAAATTTTGAGGAAGGATCTAATTTGTCTCGTAGAACCATCGCTGTCAGTGAAGCGTTTCGGGAAAGAAGTCCCAGTCACAGAGAAAAAATGTCCCAAGTGTCTGGTACTTGCTAAGAGGTTATAAACTAAGCACGCTTGATACAAAAATTGTTTGGTGATAATAAAATTGATAGAATTTTACAATACTATTTTTAGACAGGCTTAGCAGGACTTCACTTTAATTTGCAATAATGAGCTTTCAGATTTAAATTGCACTTTAATGCTGTGGTTTATTTGCAGACTATAGGAGACAGCAATGTGTTTTACTGATGATTGCAAATACTTTATAGTAGTTGTTCTAAGTTCTTGCAAATTTGGTCAGCTTCAGGAAGAACTGGTTTAAATTTGGCTAGGGGGAAAAAAAGCAAGAGATTGACAAAAAGTCTTCTGAAGTGGTGCCTAAAGAAAAGGAAGATGACATTTACAGCATGATCATTTCCAAATAGAAATACAATCATAAATATAATATACAAAATTATATTTTGGATATTGAACTGAGTGTTGCAAAAACTCATGACGAGACATGCTAAAACTGGTACTAACAGTTGTCATGTCTGTTGTACTTAGCTATAGGCAAACATGTAGGGACAAACTCCGTCATCTGAATGGCTAAACAGTTGTGAGATCGTTCAAAAGAAATGAGCAGATTGCATTGTGTGGGATAACTAACTTGGAAAAATTCGCGTGAGTCTTTGGAGAGAAATGAGAGAAACAATAGAAGAAAGGAGTGTAAGGGAAGTTGCACCAGAACAAAAAGCATTGCTATCAGGAAATTGTTGGCTGAATGGCAAGACTTGCTTGAAATTCAGGGAAAAGATGGGCATGTCCTGAATGACTGTGCCTGGAAGAAAACTCAGGAAAATAGTTATGACATGAATGCCTAAAGTGAATAGAAAACTTTAAAAGAAATTAGACACAGGTGGTGTTTTAGTGTCACTCCTATTTCTCCAAAAGGATTATGGTTGTCTAAAAGGGCACCCAATTATATTGCAAGAGGAAGAGTAATGCAAAAAATTCCCCTGTTGGCAATAATTTAATCTCACTAATACAGTTTATGCAAGTATGTGGTGACCCTCTAACTTCTTTACAGAAGGATTCCTTGTCATCATTAAACGTGTATTATTTGGACTATTGGTGCAACAATAGCTGACTGGAATTCTGTTACGCAGGAGGTAGTCTTTTATTGGAATAATTCCCATAATCATAAAGTCTGTGAGCAGCCTGTTTTCTTTGCTGAGCATATGCTTGAAAGGCTCTAAACTTGGTAAAAACTGGCCTGTAAAATCTAGCCCTGTCTTAGGGATGAATGGATGAATGACACGTCTGTGGACTTAACTTGATTTTTGTATAGTATGCCAAATCTGAAAGCCTTCGTTCAGTTAGGGATGTTGGGTAACTGGATTCTGGTAGTTTGTAGATGGGCAAGTGTGTGGTACCCAGCTGTAACCTGCAGAACAAACAGAACGACTGTTCGGTGTCGGTGCTCCGTCACATACATAAGCAAAGCCTGTGAGAGAGGTTACCAGTGTTTGACAGCCTTCTGTCTGCAGTCCACCCTTTCCCAAATGTGCTGAGCGCATTTCTGTGCTACCGTGTTGAAAAAGCATTTTGTCCTCATTCAGATAATTGTTTAATGCAGCTGTATTAATGACATTGAGGGTTGAGTTTAGTAAGAACTGAGTAGCTGTTACGTGATTAATAGGGGTGGGTTCTTGGAGGTTAATAAAGCAGTGACCGTGCTTTTTCCACAGAAAAAGACATTTCTCTTCCCCTTGTGACAACCTGCTTGGTAAATTTAAAAAAAAAGAAAAAGCATTTGAACTATTCCACATGTTTAAATGTCAGTCCTTCCATCTGAATTGCAAATATTTTAGTGAAAGAAAACCCTGAGCCTGCTCTTGAATTCATTCAATAAATAGCGCTCTTTCAGGTTGAGAGAATTACAGTGGGACTTCACTAACCCATGTGCTCCTCTGCGCTGGAGTTGAACAGGGAAGCTGCAGGAGGGCCTCTGCCATGGTAAAGTCCTGCTTCCACAAAATACTCCCAGTTTGCCCTAACAACATGAAGGGGTATCGGAAATAAAACAACATTAAAGCTGTTAAAATAAATGACCCAAGTACATTTTATAGAGCAGCTTCGTTATGTATCCACTTACTTGCTGGTTTAATACACGGAATAACTCTTACTGGGTATATGAGTAATTAACTTGGATTTACTGTAGCCTGTCTAGTGGCAATTCTAAAACAGCTGTAAAGAACCGAGTGTGCATATCGATTTTTATTTCCCCTGTTTCTGCTCAGAATTGCTTTGGGGTTGGGGCAGAGAATTAGTGAAGGACTGAGCGCAAGGCAAGGGCCCTGAAAAGCTGGTATTTTTAAACGGAAGCTGTCAAATAGTCTGTGTTTATTTTGCTGAACTTAACAACAGCTTTTAAGAGCTGTTTTGGTGGAAATTTTAGACATACGGAATATGCAGTCACAGTAATGTTATGTTAGCACATAAGAAATTAGAAATTGAAATAGACTTGAGAAAAATATTGACTTGACTGTCTGGCCAGATTGTATTAATTGAATGATGAATTAAATTAATGGTGTGCAGAAATAAACCAGTGAACACGAACTGATTGCTAGTGTTCATAAGACTTCTTAATTTTTAAAAATCAGCTCTGTTACTAGCATGCTAATGGTTTGTATCATTTTTAACAGCTGTATCTGCTTATTCTACTGATAATTCTCTATGGCTTAGTGAATTTGATTAACAAGTTGTTTTCTGATTTCTAGAGTTACTTTGTTAGAGCTGATAATGGCGACAGTAAGTGAGAAGAACCCAGTTAGCAGTGAAGAAATGAATGTGTTCATGAGACATGCTGACTTCCTTGCTGTCTGTTTCCAAGAGAAATGCGAAGCTGTGCTCAAGTTAACTTCTGCAGCAGATGCGGAAGATGAGGTATGACTGATGAAAAACATTATAGTACTAGAATCTGAAGTGGTGAATCTTCATTGACACTATTACCGAAGTGGCAGTTGTGGTACATTCCCAGTTTATTTTATATTGGGAAAGCAGTGACAGAGTTCACGGAAGAATCTGTAAGACAGCAGCCTAATTTTGCTTTTAATTTGAGGATGACAAAGAATATGGTACTTTGAGATAGAAATAAATCTACCACATTGTTAAAGATCTCAAAATTTTAAAAATGTTCAAGTTGTCACATGTTTGGATGTTTTATTATGTTCTTACTGAGGACCACTTCTATAATTTATTTGGGTTGTAAATTATATTTTATTCAAAGATGAATCAAAACTTAAAATATTTATTTAATTTATAGGTGGGAAGCAGCATCTCTCCCCCCCTTAAAATTGGGGTAAAAATGGAGTAAATGCTTTTTTTCCCTAGCAGTACTGAAGTAAGTAAATCTTGGGGGGTTTTTTTAAACATAAATAACTGATGATAACTTGATAATCAATACATCATTAAGGTCCCAAATACTAGTTCTTTGAAAATGCATTTGGCTACTTGTAAGACAGGTGTTCCTGATCTGTTTGGGCCCTGGAACATCAAGTTCTGATCATGGAGAGCTGTGGTCTGTATGTGATTGGCTCAGCGCAGGCAGGGGAGCTGTCTGAAATGTACAGTGATCCTACCTGCAAGCGAGGGCGTTCGTTACTGACTCTTCCCCATTTCCCAATGATTTGGGGCTCTTTGGTGGACCTTGCATGGCTCTGACAAGGTGGCACTCCTGAGGCCTGCTAGCATCCACAGCATCAAGTTGCAGAGCTTGCTGGGCTCTCAGTGGCAGACGGCTCCTGTCTCCTGAGCACCCAGACACTTGCCCCAACTCCAGTCCACTTGGAAGAAATCTGTTATTGCTTCAGACTTAATGAACTGGTTCTGTTGAGAATGGCCACAATGAAGTCCATTTGCAAGTTAAATGGGTCACAGTTGGTTTGTGGGTTGCACTTTGGGAACCTCTGATGCAGTCCTGCATGGCCTTATTTTATTTCCTCTTTATGAAGTATCCAAGAGTTGCTGGCTACTTGCCACACCATATAGTGCAGTAGGGAGGTTTAAGCCATCTAAGGGTAGAGGTCTTTTCAAATAATCTGGTGTTCTATTTTTCCTCTTACTTTCAACAAGCTGCTTGAAGATCTAACAACGCCTTTGGGAATACAGAAAGCAACTTGCACCATAACTTGCAGTGACCTTATTTGTGCTGTGTTAGGTCATTGTATTGTGAGCAGGCAGTACGAGGTCATATTGGTCTCAGTTCTTGATCCCTCTCATATATATAAAGTTTTAATGTTTTCAGCTGATTTGGGGGTGAGTTGTTTTGGTTTTATTTTTTTTTTTAAGACAGCTAGCCAGAACACTAAAGGCCTGAGAAATTTCATATGTTTTACTCAAACATAGAATTAGTTAGTCACTGATTCTCACTGATTAATCATGTTTAGTTTCAGAAGTGTAATTAACATATTTTCTTAATATCTTAAAAGGATATTTAAAAGTCACATCTAGCTTCTGTCTTGCCAAGGGACCACAGTGTTATGTTGAAATTGTGTTACCCAATAAACGTGTAGTCGGAAGCATTTTCCTGTTAAAACAAAACTAACCTGTAATAGTTTCATTTGTAGAAACTCTTGAGAATGGCTGTCATAACTAACTTACTATCAAAGTGAAAAAATATTGATCTTTAAATGCTTTTATATGATGTTACACAATGTTGTACTTGACTTTTTTTTGTTTATTTGTTTAAATGGGCACAAGAATTTTAAATGTATGTTGAGAGGTGTTATGAAAAGATATTAAAAATCACTTTATGAGGAGGTGATAGTTGGATGCATTAAAAAAAAAAAAACAACCACACAGCAATCTCTTATTATCTGTCCAAGAAGCACAGCTTTCCCCCCCACACTCCCAACTGCTTAGTCTAAGTTATGTTAGAAAACTTAGTTGACTACTTCTGGAAAAGGTATCAGCTTGGCAGTAAGAGGACATATACTGAGACAATTCCNTTTTTTTTTAATCCTGTGTGGTTACTTTCCAAGTATTCTGTGGTTTCAGTTCTTGGAAAAAAAGCATTTGTTTGCGCCTAGGAGAAGGAGGTCTCTGTCCAACTTGAAGGTGCTGGGACAGCAGTATTCAGAATATTACTGTATAACTTGCCCTGCTTGACACTGACTTTTTATCCTTCTCTCACATCAACACGATGTATGATAAGTTGAGTATCACTGTTTGGTGGGAAATGTGGATCATTTAATGAGGGTAAAACATAAGTCATAATAGCTGACTAAATGGAGAGCAGCGACAAGAATAGTTTTTAAAAAGTGTGTGTATATGCATATTGTGTGTATACATTTATTCATAACATATGCTTGCCATGGGAAAAGAGAAATTCCAGCTTAAATTCATAAAACAGTTTCTTTTCTTACTCGAAATGATAAAAAATTGCACCAATTTCTCCTCGATTATATAAATATTTTAGTTTTTGCATAAGAGTTGTACTTAACTGAAAAAAATGCAATTGTGCATGTAGAGTCTGTCATTAAAAATGCTTTAGGCAACATCTGTGATATTAAACTAAGCTCTGCCTGGACTTTTTTGTGGCCCTGAAGCCAAGTACCTTGGTCAGGCTATGTCTGTACTAGTAAGCTGTCTTAGCCTCCAAAACTGGGAGGCCACATTTGAAAACTGTCTTTTGGGAACAGTCCTTGAACTGGCCTGACTCCCAAAATGTTGTCTGGGTGTCCCATCCACTGTTTAATTTATTATATGTGGACACTGCCTTTTTTCCCTAGGGAACCTCAGGTCTTGTAGCTTCCATCTCAAACCAATGAAAAGCTAATCATATGCTTCTGCAGTGCTTAAACCAATGTTTAAAATAGCTTTTCCATTATAAGCCTGACTTCAACATCAGTTTGCTTTCACTAACTTTCAACCGTACTTGAAAAATAAAACCCTTCCCTGGATTTTAAGTTCTTATTTCATCTCTTTATAAGGAACATCTTTCTGAGTCTCTCTCAAAGTATGTTTATTTAAAAACTCTTCAATTATTTCCTTATTTACTTTTCAGATTATATCCACATCAAGATGTCTGTCAGATTTCAGAATATTTGGGGGTTTGAACAGCATCTTGTTGCTGAACTTTAAAAGGAAGTATTCTGCTTTATTGCCTTTCTTTTGTACAGGTGGAGGGCAAAAAAAAAAAAAAGGAGAGTTGGGGCATGGGGGGGACACCCAACCAGAGATATTTAAATTTTTTGAAAATATCAAGTTTCAAATATAGATAAGAATTTGGGCGTTCTTTTGTGCTTTATAAATAATCTGTTGCTCTTCTCAAATCTAGATGGAGCAGTTGCTGAACTGAGCCAGGTGGTGGGATAAGAGAAAAGGAGAGATGGTAGTATAAAACCCTGGGAAGAAATGTATAGAGGACAGTGAAGAAAGGCATTTTAAAAAAAAAAAAGGGGGGGGGGTGAAAAAGGATAAGGCTGAGAAAGGAAAAACCACGCCTCATAGTATCTGCTGTTACAGAGCTTGCATTATGTACATGGGTAATGGGGTATACATAGGTAGCAAGGGCTGTTGTACCTTACTGGTGTGATTTATAGTTGTCTATTGATACTTGTTTGCTTTACAGCTGTGAGGCGCGTAACCTTTTCTTGTGCAAAGGCGTTAAGTGAATGAGCTGAAGAGGCTTTTGGTTAAGTTGCTGTCTTGTAACAATGCAAAATGGCTTAAAAATTGTAAATACGTGCTTACTGTCTGTGAAATACAGTTGGGGTATTCTTACTTTATAACAGGACGATGACCAATGTATTCAGAGGCTGGTTTTGTGCTGTTGGAAGGAATTTATTGAATAACTTAGGGCAAGACCTGCACCTTCCTGTGTGAGGAAAAAAATGAAAATACAGCTTTAGGACCTGGACCGTATACCGATTTGTTGTCTTCCAGGAACATAGGAGGGAGCAAAGAATAGATATAATCATAGTACTTAATAACTGAATTATGTTATATTGATTATATGGATTAGAAAATATTATACTGTTGGTAAGTAAACATCTCTTTGTCCTGGACCAGACAGGGCGCAGGAATAGTTAGTGACCTGTGTCAGAGCCTTTTCAAGGCAGTTTTATGTACCACACCTTGTGTGGAATCGTCTTGCAGTCACAGTCTGGTTCTTGAGCAATATGTGGTGTTCCAAATTACACCATACACTCTTAAGGTAGTTTCTGTAAGTGCTGGATTGTCATTATAAGCATGCATCAACATAGTTTGTGAGAAAAAATAGTTCTCTGGCTGAATAAATAATATGCAAATAAGATTGTGTGTCTCATAGCTAACCAAAATGCTGCATCTATGATCCCAATCCTATTTACCCAAGAATAATGTAAATTCTCGCAGCCAAAGTTCATTTGACCACAGAACTTTACAGAATTCCTGCGGATAACAAATTGGTGTCTTGCAGGCGGTGTTTGTGTCTTTAAAGTGGGACGCTCCTACTGAATAAACTCAAAGAAAACATTTATACAGAAATAATTTTCTCAGCTAGTAATTTTCTACATTTCTGCTTTTGGAAGCTACTGTGTTTTTGTTAAAATTTTATCCCTTATGGCTCTGTTTTGGTTTCCCCATGATTTTTCAGGGCACATATAACACTGTTTGACTGTAGAAAAGAAATTATTGCAGTGTAATACATTACTGTTATTGTAGAAAGATGTCCTCATTTTATATAAATTTATTCTTGGCAGTTTAGAAGACCTGCAAAGAACCTGAGGTGCTGAGAGTTCCTGTCCTCTGTTTAGATTGTCAGTTTTATGTTCTTATGGTATCCTTCATAAGCCATTTTCAGAAATGTAATTTTCATTTGCAGGAAGCACTGGTTACAATTCGTCTTCTTGACGTTCTTTGTGAAATGACATCAAACAATGGACAACTAGAACATCTACAGGCTTTGCCTGGTTTGCTTGAAACAGCCATAGGTGAGTGAAAAGCCACAAGGTTTATTAACTGTTGGCTTGCTCCAAATCGTGTTGCTCTGTGCATGAAAACATGTTTTTCACAACTGGTGGTAATTATGATTCTGACCTTTTAATAAAATAAATAAATAGGAGATTGAGTTAATCTACATTTTCAAATATTTGATTTGTTCCTGGAATTTTTCTGCTTCTCTACTTGCTCTCTTGGCTCCTATTACCCAACAGAGCCTTGATTCAACTGTCAGCAATGTGCTATTTATACAGTAAGAGTTGTGCAAAGGACAGCTGCTTCTTACGTTCTTCCACTGGCTGAATGTGTGTGGAAGAATTTCCTCAAGAAGTAGAAAAAGGACTTTTCCATGCCTGTTCCCTTCTGTTTCCCAAATTCCTGAAAACTGAAACTAAGTACAGTTTGAATGTTCTTAACCAAATTCAGCGACTTTTAAAGGTCAGTTTGAAAGAAGCTTTCTTCTGCTAAGAAACAACAAGTGAAGGGCTGTACACAAAGAAAATTAAGCCAGGATGGTCCAGAGAGACCCTGTATATTTGGGAAGGAAGGAGGAGACTTTCTGAGACTGATGTATGCCTCCGTTTTCTGAGAAAATTTTGAAAGTTTATGGATTTTAAAGAGAAATACGTAGTATTTTGGCTAAAAAAAAAAAAAAAGGCTGAAACAGTTGTTAACCATGACTATTTTGAGATGATTGGAGGGTCCTTGCTGTAAAAAAAAAAAAAAAAAACAAAACCCAAAGCCAAAACAAAACCAAAAAACAACCAAACCTCCATTTTTGATGACAGGTTCATAGTTTTATTGCTGACAGTAAGATGACTAACAACAAAAACTATTTTGTGTGTGTGTTTTGAGGAAACTCAAAGTTATGCATTATATCATCTGAAAGCTTGTATAAGTCTTTCAACTTAAATGAGAATTTCAAGGAGCTGCAGATCAGTTAAGTTTAGCAGCCTATAGGCCAGTCCTCCTTTCCCTAGCTGTGCACAGACTGACTTTTCTCCCCAGCTGTCTCCAGGCTAATGAAACATGGGTACAGGCTAGAACATTGCTACCATGTGCATCCTACATATTTCCCACATGCCCTCAGCCAACAGGAATTTATCAACTCCTATAGTTTCTCTTTAAGACTCCCTTTTGGCTATAAGACTCCTTTAATCCTGGATTAGCAAAAAGGGCTAAAAACTGTATTGATGTGTTATATCACCTTCAGTATTTAGTTCTGAAGACCGGAAGAATAAGGATAGATAGCGCAAAAGATTTTCATCTAATAGATCTTTTGATGAAGCGGTTCTTCCCTTCAGTTTATATCATGAGAAATTTCCTATTGGAAATTACTGAAAGATCTGAAAAATATCTGATTTAAGTATCAACTAAGGAGTGTGTTTGCTATTTTCAGTAATTGTTGGATTAAGTTAGACAGTAATACTGCAGTGTTAATATCTTTAGCACTGTTAACAGCTTGATTGCACAGTGTTTGGGGA
>VYZW01010915.1:3361-14802 GCA_013401315.1 Balaeniceps rex | reverse complement strand
TTCCCTCCTCCACTCAACCCTCTGTGGAGGCGAAAGGCAAAAAAACTTGAATGGAAAGAAAATGTCCACTTTCAACTGTCTTGTTCAATGTAAAAGCCACAAAATTCATAATTGGACTTCCTTTTTCAATAAATTCCATACTAAGCTGTGGCAAGTAAACGTAACAAATATTTAACTTCTCTCCAACACAAAGTACCTTCACATAAGTAGTGAATCAGACCAAACAACTGTTTAGCTAAATATATTGCTTCCTACAATGATGTCTAAAGGGTAACCATGGAAGTGTGTAAGATTAGGACATACCTGTATTAAAGNAATAATTGCATACTCTTCATTGTCCTTCTCACCCTTCTTTAAACCTTTTCCAGTTCTAATATCTTCCTTCTGAAGCAGTGGAATGAGAACTGCACTTGTGTACGGGGAATTTTTACAGTGACAGAATTTATTCTGCAACTCACCTTGCTTTTTTTCACCGTTACAGACTAATTAAAAGCAAAAACCTCCAATGACTATTACAGGTATTCTTCCTGATTTTTAACACTCAGCTCAGAGCCAATTGCTATAAATGTAAAATCAGGTTTTTGAGGAGTTTTTTTTATCCTGGTCCATCACTTCACATTACCTACATTGACCTTTATCTTTCATTTCATTTGACACATAATGTAACAACATCCTCCTGTATTTCCTCAGGGAGATTGAAGACTAGAGCCTACCACGAAAACAGAGTCTCCTCGTTATTTTCCCCTTCCCAATCACTTATGAATGCTGATGAGCCTGGGTTCAAGACCCCTGCAGGACTTCCTGGAAACTGACTATTTCATCACATCTTGTTCCCTACCTTCTAAACCATTCATTTCAATGTATAACGACTCTAGTCTCATAGACCATGACAGCCTAGCGGTTTCAGTACTGAAATGTGGTTTCTGAAATATATCATTATGATTTTGATATAATTTCAGACTAGAAGATTTTATAATGTTTTTATTTGGTTCCATTTAAGTACATTTCCTATTACCAGGCTTTAGCATAAACAGGATTTTGCACATCAATTGTTCAGCAATAACTACATGACTTTTACTCCAAACAAGCAAGGTAACAAAGTAGCTTATTTCATGCTCTGCAGCTCTGTCTTCAATGCTAAAGGCTTCTATTGAAGGATACCCTCAGCATACTGCAAACGTGGAATTCAAGTACGCCAAAGAGAAGTACAAGTAGGGAGTGTTCACTCAACCAAAATTTGTTGTAGTTTTAATTTATAGTTACATTACTTACAGAACTTATGTAATTAAACACTTTAGCAAGAGAGACATGTACTACTGTATGTAGTTATAGTTTATATAGCAACATTAAATATTTATAGCTGTGCAGTTACAGTTTACCCGTCACCACCATAAGTTCAGTTCATGGAGACACCTCACTAAGGACAAGTAAAATTTTACTTGAAAGTCCCCTAAAACAAGAAGAAAAAACATGCTTAGGAGTAGATCGCTTTTGTCACTACCTAGAACAAATAGTAAATTTCCTGTTTATAGTCAGAGAGACTGAAGAATAATTTTTACTGAAGAGAACTGGTTTTACAGCTGATTCATAAATCTGCAGATTGCACAAAGTCTCTGAATTATGCTTTGTCAGTAAGTGGAAACTAATGGTGTCTCCTCAGAGAAAGACACTTGTATTCCTCCACAGCCTACAGCTGTAGTTCATATACTGTGGCAGAAAGGGGAAGGGCAAGGGCAAGGGGAACAGAGGAGAACACCAGGAAAGGAAAATGAAGAGGAGTTGTGGAGCTCCTCCGCTTTCTCTGCTCTTACATTTTGTGAAGAAAACATTACATAAAGATTATGAATAATTTTACACGTATTTTTGTGAGGAAGGTATATCATTAAGCAACCAAATTCACAAAAAATAGTGATATCAAAATTTAACAGTGTTGCCAATAATTTCCAGGGAAGTCCCTCTCTCAGCTGATGTAAATAATCATAGTTCTACTGAATTCTATGTGTCATCACTGTAAACCTTTCCAGACAATTTTAAATCAATGATTGAAACACCTAAGTTTTGTGTGGTTGATCTCAACTGTGGAATTCAGAACCATGTGCTAAGATTAAATGTACCACAACACGCAGGGAACGAGGCACTCCAGAGCAATGATCATGCTGCATGGAGGGAAGTTTAACTGGCTCAGTCTAACCAGCAAAGACTACCCAAAAAGTGGCAACGAGACTAGAGCTTATCTAAAATCTTACAGCTCTCTGGGAACTGGGTATTTTACTCAAGTCTGTAAGGAATTATGTAGGGTTCACAGCCTGGAACCACTCTCTCAATAGTAGGCACCTGCAACCTCATTTTAAAAATTCTCTGTAGCCCCCATTCATTGGAAAGGTGGCAGTGAATGCAACTGCTTGCACTACAGCATACTGCACTCATTCCCTACACTGCCTCAAGTTTTTATTGCACCTATCCAGGAAGCAGGAGGCACAAGGTGAATTTCTTCTTTCTGTAAAAACATAATAACCCCCATCTCTCATCTTCTCAGAGAGGGTTCTAACTGCCAACCTGTTATGTTAGGAGTAGGCACTAGTGCAGAGCAGAGCAAAGCAAAGCCCACCCCATTGTTTCCAAGGACCTCTAACCTACAGGCCAGCGTTAACTGTATTCTGAGAACATCTGTTGGATGCAATCCTTTTGGGATTGCGAGAGGTGATTGCCACATTTCTAGAATCTGATCCGATTTACCTACTGAGAAGCTCAGGGAAGGCAACCACTTCATTTCAGAGCCTCATGGCTCTATGTACTAAACAGCTAAGCCTTGCCAAGACTGCTATGTCTCTAGGGACTTAATTAACTTTAAAATAAAAGATTAAGATGACAGCTGATGGTAGTGCAGTAGATACACAGAGGGTTTTCCACATCGCTATTTTAAAATTAGGTGACCAAACTTAGCCCTCTGATTTTTCTGAACTTTGAATCTGGCTCTTTATGTAAAGTCTTCTGAATATGAAAGACCACATACAAATGTCACCTGTTATCTGGGCTGGACAGGAGGTGGTATTTTTGGCAGCATTAAATTTTCATAGAACTTCCTTATATCCAAGATTCCTTAGTATTTATTTTGTAGTTATGTGTCCGTGTCCTCTGGGAGTCTTGGTCTGAGAACTTTCCACCATGGTTTTGTTCGGTATTTGAATTAACATTCAGTTTCTTTTTTGTGTCATGGAGTCATTCCCGTCCCCGTCCCCGTCCCCCAAGACTGAAGTTTGGGGTTCTTTACTGCTCTTTGGAGAACTTATTATCTGACATCAATCCCCTGAGCCTACAGATTAACCACCCTGGCATATTTAAAGCCTAAAATTTGAAAACAATCAAATGAGCAATAAAGGTGAAACATGACACTATCTGAGAATAAACATTACATTGGTGGATCAGCTAGCAACATTGCAGGAACTATATGGAATTTGTTCTCATCTCCTAGTGGCAGTCAGTGAATCTTATTTTTCTTTTCAAGGGAATGACTATAGGGAATTATTTGCTAATGCTTGATGGCTAAAATATACCAGTCTATCAAAAGTTGAACCTGGTGATCTGCTACACTGCAGTTTAATTTTGTAAAAGGACAGTCAGTGTTCCTCAGGATATTAACTCCTCAGAAATGCCACTCCATACTTCGTTTTTTCTTGCCTGTAAGGACGAGTGCAGACTTTAAACATCTTTTTTTTTCTAAGTGGAAGACACTGCAGAATTTCCTTCATTAAACAGCATATGCAAATAAGAAGCATAACTTCAGAGTATCCAGAAAAAGGAACAAAAATCCACAGTTGCTGTGTCTGGAGGGCTGCAGACCACAGAACCACTTCACTCACAATAAAAAGGTGAAAAAGAAATATACTACAGCAACCTGTGATACATAACCGGATATTTACATTTCAGTCTAATAATTTTTAAGAGCCATAGGTATACTCTAGACAATAGACTTCTCCTTTACCAGAAACAGCATCCAAAGAAAACCAGAGAGTGCTGTACATCAGGTTTACTATCCTTAACTTCCTTAACTGCTCTGACTGCATCTGAAATTACTCCATGTTTTACACTGCTTACTGTTCTCACTTTTAAGAATTTCAAGACAGTTGAATACTGTGAAATGTGATTGCAATTGTAATAAAAATAAAAGCAATACCTTCAAAACATTGTCTTAATCATCTATGTAACAGATGCTGATGCTTTGCCTTGAGGTTAAAATGGATGCATTCAGCATCTGTTACTGAGTCACCATGACAGAGATGAGAACGTTATGTTTGTGTTTAGATTATCTGCTATAAACGCATCCGGGTGACTGTCCTGGGATTAATGTGATGAAATCTGACATTTGTGTACTATCACCTTATTGTTACCTGGTCCTCAGAGGGTTTGTTGGCAATTCTGTAACTACCTCCCCCATTCAACTAAAGTAAGGGAAATAAGAAAATGGAAAAGGTCAGACTTCTGAAGTGATCTTCACCATGCGTTTAACATTTACATCACAAAAATTAATGGAATAACCGTAACTGCAGGCACACAAGATAAAGGACAGAAGCTCTTTTTCCTTTGTGGTGCAAGCACCTTCTCACACAGAATCTGTCACTGATTCTTTTCCCAACTGCATGAGATTCATTTCCCATTCTCTTCCAAGATGCCAGCAACCCAGCCTCTAGCTAAAGTTTGCTAAGACAACTATTTTTGACTTCTCTTGATGAAACTGTTGCATCACATTCTAAATACTTGCTCTTTCCACCGTGATGAATCATAGAATGGTTTGGGTTGGAAGGGACCTTAAAGATCCTCTAGTTCCAACCCCGCTGCTTGTGGGTAGGGACACCTTCCACTAGACCAGGTTGCTCAAAGCCCCATCCAACCTGGCCTTGAACACTTCCAGGGATGGGGCATCCACAACTTCTCTGGGCAACCTGTTCCAGTGCCTCACCACCCTCATAGTGAAGAATTTCTTCCTTATATCTAATCTAAATCTACCCTCTTTCAGTTTAAAGCCATTACCCCTTGTCCTATCACTACATGCCCTTGTAAAAAGTCCCTCTCCAGCTTTCTTGTAGGCCTCCTTGAGGTACTGGAAGGCTGCTATAAGGTCTCCCCAGAGCCTTCTCTTCTCCAGGCTGAACAACCCCAACTCTCTCAGCCTGTCTTCATAGGAGAGGTGCTCCAGCCCTCGGATCATTTTCGTGGCCCTCCTCTGGACTCGCTCCAACAGGTCCATATCCTTCTGAACACACTACTCCAGGTGGGGTCTCACTAGAGTGGAGTGGAGGGGGAGACTCACCTCCCTCGACCTGCTGGTCACACTTCTTTTGATGCTGCCCAGGATACGGTTGGCTTTCTGGGCTGCAAGCGCATGTTGCCAGGTCATGTTGAGCCTCCCATCAACCAACACTCCCAAGTCTTTCTCCTCAGGGCTGCTCTCAATCCATTCTCTGCCCAGCCTGTATTTGTGCTTGGGATTGCCCCGATGCACGTGCAGGACCTTGCACTTGGCCTTGTTGAACTTCATGTTCAGAGAAACAGCAGTGTGCTGGACTACATTTGGGGTGCTGGAGAGGCAT
This sequence comes from Balaeniceps rex, assembly GCA_013401315.1. Lineage (NCBI taxonomy): Eukaryota > Metazoa > Chordata > Aves > Pelecaniformes > Balaenicipitidae > Balaeniceps > Balaeniceps rex. The sequence continues at coordinate 9,214 of VYZW01010915.1, read as the reverse complement.
ACAGGTTCACAGTATCATGTCTGCTAAATCACTAGGAAACAAAATACTGCCAAATTTTAATCCAGCCTTTATTGGGACACAGTATTAGTCCACACATAAATAAATGCAAACCTATTCTGACTCTGAGGTATTCAGAGAACAAAATCTTCTTAAAACTACTGGGCCCAAATAGATTGACTGTTACTAGTATTTCCTTTCTCATTATGCCAGTTCAAACCACTGTTGTCAGTGGGAGTATGAAACATTTGTAAGTACAGGTTATTGTAGCTTAATGGAGCTTGCCTTCTAGCGAACTGGAAGCTCGCCTGCCTGCCATGAAGTCCAAAGACAGTCATGCTATCTGTTTCACTGAGGTAAAACCGGACCCTGAAGTCTGAAAACTGCAATATTTTGTGTGGTTCTGACTACATACCAAATAGCCTCAGCTTCCAAAATCCACTTTGCAACAGGAGGCCTTTGAACAGGCACTCAGTTCCATATGTGTCAACCAATCCATGCTACATTCAGAGCCTTTTTACCATTGTGTAACTGTGACATTTTAATCTGAGCAGATAAAGCATCTGGATCCTTTGTTTTGTTACTTGCATCCACAAACCAAAAACTGCAGCAGAGCATTTTATGCCTTTAACAGAGTGGGGTGGGGATAACTTGTGGCTATTTTAATTACGCCAATTTAATATGGGATTTTTTATATGGATCGATTTATGTCAGCATGTTGTGAAGTAATTCCAAGGGGCAGCCTGGTAATGTGGTATGCAATCACTTACATCCAAAAACATCATCATCTTACCACATGAAAGGACTGAAAAGAAACGGAAAAAGTCCTGACCTATAAAGGAAGCTGAACTCCAATGAATAAGCAACGCTGCTTCGTGGAGATCCTCCAACAAAGTAGTGACAAGATCTGGTGCTCTCAACATAGATGATGGAGACTGACAGACTTCTATGACTTTGACAGAAATTACAAAATAATGGAGAAATCAGAGCAAAACCTCCTACATAATGGCAAAAGGTTATCAGCAGTAGTCCAAAAAAAGATGTCAAACACATGATAGGGTACTAAATGCAATCTTATTCATGCAGCATCTTTAAGTCAACACCTACAGTTGTCTAAGACAGGCAAACTCAGACCAAGGCAACAGAAGTTGAGGCTTATGTCCTAGGGTCAAGATAAAATTTAAGTAAGAAGCAACAGCTTGCTTGCTTTTTTGTTAGCTGGGAGCTAATGTGAAGGTACTATTTTAGTTTTCAAACATCCTCGCTGAAATACACTCAATGCTAAATTGAGAAGTGTCCTTGAAAACCTCAGAAGTGAGGAAATGAGCAGGAGTAAATAGTGCTTCCCTTTTGATATCTAGGTTCATGGAAGCTTTTCTGAAACGATGACAGTTAGGTAACAAGATGCAGCCACTTACAAGGTGTTACTATTGTGAGGGAAAACTATGGAGAACCACATCTCCCTTTAAAAAGCTTCCCATTCTACTAATTTACTCAGAGATGGCAGCTTGAAAGAATATGGTCTTCTGAAAGTGCCTGCTGTAGAGCACAGCCTGAGAAATACATGCAGAGCTCTAATTTCTAATATAAACACATTTTAATCTAAAGCTGTTTGAAAAGTTAGACAAATGCTTCAATTTAGCACACCTCTATCTCAGTACAAAAGAACTCTAAATGATAGAAAGCTCTCAGCAGAAATTACAGGAGCTGCCTCTTCTCAGAGAAACTGGAGAAAGTCACACCTGAAAACTCTCCCAAAGAAAAGTGTTGGAAACCTTTGCAGCAGGTGAAGGCAAACGCTAGTTTAGGTAAGCAATCTGTCACAGATCTGACACAAGCTCCAGCATGATAAAAGAAGGCATTAAGACAAGTTGTCTATGAAAGTGTTTGTAATGTCAGCCAAATCCATTCTTCACATTGCATGAGCTACAACAGAAACGGGCAAGGTCCAGTTTTGCAAAGCGATGCATTTTGACTGTGATGATGCCATAGTGAACATTTCACTTTAGCGTCAGCTTTGTAAAACTTAAAATCTGAATTATCTGTCTTTGCTGCTTCTTTTCTATAATAGTTTCCAGTGTGGCCTACTGGCTTTAACAATCAACATAACCTGCCACTTTCTAGGGGCACTAATTATTACTTCCTTCTGCAGTTTTACAATGCATAACAAAAAGCTGAGAAAAAAAAGTAGCTTATGGAGTCCAAAACAAGAATAAGTTTTAATATAATGCATTAGTTTCTTCTCATTCAATTCTAGTGAGGACAATATGATTCCAGGAATGTGTTTGGTCCAAAAGTTTCAATGTCACTGAAATCCTAATCTTCAGAAAACACTGGAAGATGAACTTTGACTGTATAGACCTTTAAATAAAAATAGCATTTTTACTAATGTATTCTTCCCAAGTGCCTGCTTCTTCCTTGTATGTTTCCCATCCTAATACTGTATGTTTTTGCAGCTGGCAATTGACACTGCCAATGAGCCTTTATGTTCAATGTTATTTAATATATTCCCATCAGAAAGCTATTTTTACTATTCAATTTCAGTATCTTCTTGAAGTGTCTTGCATATAATGTTCATATTTTAATTTGCATTTTTTCCCATAGGATAAGTAAATAAAGATTCAAACAACAATATTGAAAGAATTTAGCCTTGTTTGCTGAGAGAAAGAATTTTATAGAATGGAAAACTGCTTTGTTTCACCAAAAATAAAGGAAAAACACAACTTTATGTTTCAGATGGCTATACTGGAGATAACTGATACAGCACCATCATAATGGGACATTTGCATTTAATTTTATAGGTATGGGAAAATAACATGCTCAATTATCATTACAAATGGTAGGATGAAAAGTACTTAAAATATTGTCCCATTCTATAGAACAATCAAACAGCTACAACTGGCCCTTCAAGAGGCAGTCTGTGCGGATCTGTGTGCACGTGCCATTTTTCCACGAAACTGGCATTTCCTGGCCTAACATTACATGCTGTGGCTAAACCTACACCACCCAATTTTCCCTTAATGTTTCAGCAGCATGCTTGTGAGGAATCACACATCACATAGTCCTGTGTTCTGCTGTCACAGTCACAGGGTGATGCAGTGGAAACCTTCAGGCTCACATCTGGAGGAAACACCAGCCTGTTCGAGGGCTCAGGACCATTCCTTGTGCCAAGGGCATTTGAGTTCAGTGCTTTCACAATCCCTTCTAGATCTCCATACATACAAAACTCAAAACACCTAGCAAGATAGAATCCTTTCCACCTGAGAGTACAGTATCGGCATAGACTACAAATGGTTCTTTCACTTACACTTCAAATATACTTTGCTCACAAAACTGTAATTGGCATTTTGTCCATATTGCCCAAAAAGCTCACAATAGCACGGGCTGATTTACAGTGTTTTCTAAAGAGTAGATATCATTTACATATGTTTGCTCAGGACATATCTGCCATTGCTGCATTACAGTAAGATGTAAATTTCCTTCTGCTATAATCTACTAAATAAGCATACTCTGTCCCTTCCCCTGGACTGAGAAAATTTTTATTCACACACAACCAGTATAAAAATACTGTGACCTCTTTAACAATCTTCAAGCCAATACTTTCTGCTGAATTGGAAAAATAATCTTATGTGGCTACAGAAATAATGTTTGTGTTTTATCAGTGTTGTTCCCGCCAAAGGCTGGATTATCTGTTTCACATCCATTTAAACACAGGAAGGTTATAACAGGGCAGACAGCAATCTGGACTTTATTGGCTGGGAAAACTGACCTCATAAATCTGATCTGATACATCTGTCCTTTCGGATGTCTGCATATATGCCCATGTATCCAGTTGGCCATGTGCCTGCTCAGTGGTAGATCAGCTTCTGTGGCTACTGCACAGAGGATTTTCCATCTCCCCCTCTCTGCTACAAAAATAAATATATTTAAAGAAGTGCAGAAAGGAAGACATGTCTATGGTTGCTTGTAGGTGCTTAAGAGAGACAATGTACTGTTATGATGAACAGTCAGGAAGCGATTCAAACTACCTAGAGCAGTGTTGATTATGTCTATCCATCTATTTCTGTAAGCAGACACTGATATACCCTCATTGGCGTACTTTCTGAGTACACAGGAGAGTCTATGAATGGAGTACATCACTACACAATGTTGCAGGCCATCTCACATCCCAAGTACCTTACAGGATCAGAACTAGCACTGTATAACTACAAAATAGATATTATGATGTAACAATTATTCCAGGTACATGAATTTGCTCAACTGCACTTCCTAGAGTGAAATGTTTGTTTGTTTATCACCAAAGACACATGAAGTCTGTTGCTCTGCATCACAGTGCAGATACATAATAGCGAGGTTTTTCGAAGGGAGTCACCAGCAATCCCTTTTTCCTCCAGTGNTTTTTTTTTTTTTCCTGGTTTGGGTTTTTCTCCTTTTCACTCCTTGCAATAAGGGCAATGTGAAAAGGAGAATGCTGGGAAAGAGAAATTTTCTTGTTCCCAGCAAGCAGGTTAAAAAATTAAGGGAGCTGGAGGTTTTGAAGAACTTACTTTTGACACACAAGTCACAGAAGAAACTTAGCAGAGTGGGACAAGTTTTTGTCAGTCACCTCTTACATAAATACTTTCTTTGCCNTGTGGCTATTCCATGATTTAGGACCATCCATACAGGCTTACACCATTTGTTTTCCATCAGTAAAGCAATTTAATATAATTAGTGAATACAAGAGAAAGAAAAAAAAAAAGAGCACATTTCGATCACTGTCTTTTAAAAATGAACACTGTCAATCTATTTAAATAAAAATCCCTATACCAATAGGCAGTTTTTAAAACAGTTCATACTAGCTCAAGAACATGTTCTCTTCTTTAACTTCTACTGGTCCCTAGGAGGCTTGATGTGAAACTTCAGAAGTGCTGCTATTATACTCTACCTGGAAAAGTGACCCTATATAATAGAAGTAGGAACAAATTAAAAATTAAATGTTGTCATTTTAGAACATTTCCCTCCTGCCTTAGATTTTCTTTTTCGATAGATGCACAGGTAATTTCATGATTGATAAACACTTCTGTTCCAAATGTCTGACTTAGTTGCTAGATGCGTATAACAGCAGCAAAATATATACCTAAGAAGCCTGGCATCTGAACCGATTCATGCTTGTTTCAGGCACTGCTGTTTAACTTCATAGAGGGAGAGTAGAGGATTAAAAACAGGTTAGCCTCCATACTATGGATGGATTTGGCAGTCCNCAGTCACCTCTTACATAAATACTTTCTTTGCCGGTTATGCTAGAACTTGGTTTGCAGTCTCTCATCAATGCACTATGTAAATGCTAATAATTTAAATGCTGGACATCTAAAGGCATTACAATGTTAAATATAATTCTAAAAGAAAAAGAGACATTTAAAAATACAGATGAACAGTTCACTTCCACTCCAGCACTGGGCAGAGTCTTTACATGCCCTGCCTTCCCCATGCTTAAGTTAAGTAATAGTGTTTTTCACAACCTTGAGAACATGGTCCTGCATCACTCTTTCTTTCTGCTTTACCTGGAGAATGCCTTTAAGAATCTAGGAGTTAATATTTACAAACATGGATGATGATTTGTTTGACAATTTACTAACAACCAAGACTATGATGATAAGCTCCAATTCAGTATCTCCCTATTCTCCAGCATCCCATGCAAACTGCAGGTAACTAATGCCCTTTCTTCTTCAACAGAGCTGTCACAAAAGCGTGGTTTCATTCCAAAAGGACAGTGTGTGAACAGTGCTGTATACTTTTTCAAAAGTTAAAGTGGCTAAGGAACTGATAGACCATATATAAACAGAAAATACATGATGGGGAAAAAAAAAGGCGCGC